>VZRV01000341.1:1422611-1458056 GCA_013398115.1 Falcunculus frontatus
CGCTCCGCCCTTTGTCCCCGGGCGGGCCCCCGCGCTCCGGCCGGCAGCGGGCGCAGCAAAAGCGGGACCGGCCGGCGCCCGGCGATAATCCCCGGGCAGCACCGTCAGCAGCGCCGGCCGCCACCGCCGCCCCGTCGCCGGCTGCGCACCTGCTCCTGCCCCTGCGCCTGCCCCTGCGCCGCTGCCCCACGCCGGCCTTTCACCGCCGCCCCGGGGTACCCGCTGTACCGACCATCACTCCCTCCCGGCCCGGAGCCGCTCCCCGCCTCGGTCCCCATCCCCATCCCGGATGAGGCCCCGGCGCAGCGCTCTCGGGATTGCCGCCGGCGGGAAGAGCCGGGACCCGGCTAGCCGGAGCATCTAGACCTAATTAACTTTTTAACTAAGTCCACTAAAAAAGGATGCAGCAGGACTCGGAAGCTGTAGATCCACGATTCTGAATTCAAAGAAACAGAAATTCAATTGAAACAAATAATATTAACCACTTCAGAATTGCTACAAATAACTTAATGGCAATAATTGCTATTAATAATTTGCCAGTGTACTCAGTA
The DNA here is from genome assembly GCA_013398115.1 of Falcunculus frontatus. NCBI lineage: Eukaryota > Metazoa > Chordata > Aves > Passeriformes > Falcunculus > Falcunculus frontatus. The sequence continues at coordinate 1,423,163 of VZRV01000341.1, forward strand.
TGTGAAGTTAAAGGAGCTCCAGAAGAGATGTGCGTGCGAGTCCATGCATGCGCCAGACCCTCCTGCTGGTAAATTGCCGCAAGGAAGTACTTCAACTCAGTAGTTTGAACCCACTGGGAGTTTTATGAGAAGATGGAGAGAGGAAGGATGGAGATGGGAACCCAGTAAAGGGGAAATGCTAATTTGTCATTCACTCACTGGAATGCAGTAGTTTATTTGGCATGCGCAGGAAAGTGAAATCCAGTCACCAAATCCAGAGAGGAGTAGTTACTCTTTTGCCTCTAATCTCAAAAGAGACCCTCCCTTGTAACTGGCTGCAGCATGACTTCAAGCTGATGTATCAAAATGCATTGTTCCCTCTGTCATGTATGCTTTCCATGGCATGGAAACATAGGCAGAAGGGAAGTGATGGGAATCGGTGTTCAGTTTATGTATGGATTTAGCTGTTGTATCTCTAAAATGTGCCTCAATGACTGTATTAATGACATGGTTGAAATGACTGTTGTAAGACATCAGAACACCCTTTGTAAAGGGAACCTGCCCTGCATCTACTGAAGTAGCTAAATTACAAAGAAAGTGAAAAGTGCACCGATAAGTGTGTTTTATTTACTCACTCCTAGTTCAGGCAGTTCATAAAATGTCTATCTCCTGGAGTACTGTAAAAGGTGCTGTATCAGTAGCACTCAGACTGGGTTTCCAAACTTTTTTTAATGCAATGTGCTGCTCTGCTGCATAGAGAGAATGCTGGGGTTTGTGTATGTCAAATGAACTAAAAGCAATAATGGCTCACAGTGGTGCAAGATTTGCAATAAAGTACTGTGGTTCTCAGGATGTGTGACTAACTCTCACCAAAATGCAGTGATTGTGGTTACAGTGCATTGTTTTTCGTTGCATAATACATATGGAGCTTAATTGTCATCCAAATGCAATTTTAGTGTTCCCACAATACTATGAAATGACTAAATTAGTACAGCATGTCTAATATCAGTAATATTTCAATAATTTAATTATTTTAAAATGTGAATTGTCTATTGAAAACCTGCCGTTGAGTGTACTTCAAAAATAGTTGTATTTGTATTTATTAGGATCTCTTTAAATAGAAATGTTTAAAAACACTAAAGGAAATCTCAAAAACTCCTAGTTTCTAAATAGAGATAGATCTTTCAATGCTTTTTATTATGCTTGGTATAGTAGTGATTATTTGAACATCAATTGATGAACATGAACCCATGAAGTTTGGGTAGCATTTGATTCTACAATAGATAGAAACAATATTTCAGAACACATTTTACGTAAAAATCTGCACTATACAAATGCTACTTTGTATCTTTTTATTTTCAGGTGAGAATCGCATGATTACTTACCTGACTGGATTGTCTAATATAAGACAATCAACAATCAACCTCAATAGCAATATAGAGACTTGAATTTCTGTCCTGTGATAAAGGTGCTAAAAGAAGACTTAGCTGGCAATGCTCTGATTTTGTTCTAGAAACACATAAGGAATACAGCTGCATTGAAATACAAAAAAAATAATTCTGGAGACGTTGTCAGATAAACCCAATACAAACCTCATGGATGTCTGCAGTGAAACCCCACTGAGTGTGATGAATGGGCCCACAATAAAATTGTCACTTTCTTTGAAGTGGCTTCAGTGTCATGTGAGCTCAAGCACAGGAATCCCATTATCTTCGCACTAGGAGGAACTAATAGCAATGTTTTTCTTTTGTCATGTGTGTTCAATAATGTGCTTCGTAACACCACATTAGGAGGATAACTTGAGATGGAAGTAGAGTAAGCTGGCATTGTGCAGTCCTTTTGAGTGCAATATGCCAAGGGAACTCAAGCCATTCCTTGGGACTTCCTTGACAGAAAATCGTTATTTGTTTTGAATCTGTAAGAGCAGCTGTCTGTTAGTTGTCTTTCATGGACAAATGGGATGGAAGATGTTGATATCACATTTGTTTCTAAGTGAGTCTGAAGCCTGGCTTTTGACTTCAGTTTGCAGCTCAGCAGTGTGCTCTTTAACCTTTTAATGAGTTGAAGTCCTACTGAATAATCAGAGTAAAACAAATGAAATCTAAATGCATGCATTAGAGGCATCAGATTTCCGAAAAGCTGCAGTTGAGCTTAGAGGGCTGAGCTGTGTGTTTCATATTAAGCACCCAATTCATTGCTTTATTAATGGGGTTAAATGTAATGGCACCTATTATCTTTGGGCCATGAATAAAACCAGCACCGTGAAAATGGTACAAAAATTTGAATTGGTATCAATAAGATAAGGTTTTGTTTGCCAAAAGAGAGCTTACATGCCTGAATATTGGAGAAAGCCATTTCTGCCAGTTTTCCAGCTTTGTCTAGTGCTGGAAGCACCTGAATTTCCACTTTGGTTTGCAGAGTTCCCTCCATCAAAATAAGAAAGCCTCTATTGAAGTAACAGAAGGAGAACGTGAATTACTTAAGGTTATTGTACTTTTCACTGTCTGGAAGAAGTCACTCTTTACTACAATGCATGCCCATTTATTCCAGCTGTATCTACTTGTTTAATGTGAGATATTGCAAAATTTATTGAAGATTTGGTTCCTAATGCTCAGTGTTTAAAATCAAGTAGTATTTGTTCCTTGGTTGTTGCCTTGTTTCTTTTTAATATTTGGCTTATGATCTGACCTTCAAACATGATCACTTCCAGGGCTCCATTTGAACTCGGTTTCCATTTAATGTGCAAGTACACACACATAATTAAAGGCTACTTACTGCAGATAGTTTTAGTGGCAGATATGCTTGGCCCTTCGTGGGACTACACATATTGTGATGTGCACATCTGGAATTAGCCCAGGAACTATCAAGTACCTTGAGCTGTGTAAATGTATGAAAAGAGTGTTTTTTCCTGTGAGACCCACTTCTCGGTAGAGGGCGTTTGTGAGATGTGTGGAGTTCCTCATTCCTACATGAACTGATTCTGAATCCCTACACTGGGGAATTACTGATGAAGTGGATTTGCCTCTCACGTTTCCAGGTTGTTGTGGCATTTCATAGTGCGCTATGATGTTGCACTCCCGGATGCACTCCATCTGTGGTGGCTGATTGTGCCTGTGCAGTGTCTTTCCCAGTGGGGAGACTGACCTGTGACACTCTCTCCCTCACTGTTGTGCCAAGTACTGTGTCACAGCTGCACAGTGAAATTCTCTCTAGGCTGTAATCAGAAATAACATCTAAAGACATGGGTGGAGTCTTGTTTGAAAAGAGAATGATGAACAGTTTGTATGTGGAGATCTGAATTCTGGCTGGTTTCTATCAGGGTCTGTGGATCTTCCCCACACATGCCTTTCCACCTCTGCAGGAAATTATATTCACACTGTTCAAGTGCATTCCATTGTCTTTACACAGGCATCTGTTGAACAACATTAGAAGCATAATCTAACTTTTTGTTTTCCCTGAGCTGGAGACACTCACTTTCTTCAAAGCTTATTTCCTTGCTGTTCAGAGTTCTGAAAAACATGGAGTAGATAAAATCAAGTACTGATAAAAACCAGAAATATAAATTTCCACTGAAAATGTTTCTAATTCCTCAACCTTAGGAATTCATCCTGATGACTAAAGGACGGATAAAATTCACTAGAACAGAAGAAATTCTTCTGGAAGGCAGCAGTAGGAGTGGTGGTGTTGTGCAACAAAAAGCAAGGGGGCTCACCTCTCTCCATGCAAACTGCAATAAGTTTATACCAATAGAAGTTTTTAAAGTGCTCTTTTGTTGATATTCATGCAAAAAACCTCAACTTCCTCTTGTCCCAAGAAAATCAGTCTTAAAGAGATGTTGAATTTAAACTGTTCTCCCAATGGGAATGTTATTGCTTGTTCATATATAAACACATTTTCATACAAATTGGCAAAAGGACTATCCTCTCAGTGTTAAACTCACAGTGTTAAAGACTTATATTGGATCCAGCCAATGGGAACCAAAAAGACTGATTTGGAATGTTAGCAGAAACATGACTTTTGTTGACCTCAGAAAATTTCATGTATGCTCAGCAAAGTAGAGGGTCACAGCAATTTAGATAAATATGTAAGCCATCAGTAAGGCTGCCTCAGAGGGAGCATAGCTGAATTTAAAATCGTGTGGAGAAAACTTGATCAGTAACAAGAATCACCTCCAGAGGAGCTCTGTGATGATTCTGATGAGCTGCTTAGTGGTAAAAGCTGAAGTATTTAGCCTGATCCTTTCTGAGGCCTAGCACTGGTTGGGTTCTAACAAATTATTCAGCATTATATGAATCATTAATTTACGTGACTTGAACACATTTGTATATTCAGAGATGTGAGAAGTGTCACAATGATCAATGAATAGATATTAAGAGGTGTAACTTTTAAGAAACATTAATTATTTTTCTTAGATAATCTTAGTAAAAGTTTATTTAAGAAAAAATTGCTGATTTAATTCCTACACTAGACAGAATGCCATGGACAGGCCATGCACATGTGATATGTTTTGCTTCTGATATTTCAGTGGTCAGACTCTCCATAGACCTGTCATAAACCCACAGAACTTCAAGAGAACTGTTGTGGTAATATGAACAAGCAAGTTGTCTACAAGCTCATGCATCCTCCCTTTTGAGAAAAAGAAATAAAGGAATCAGTCTGCAGAGCATGTTACTGGCAAATGCTGTTATTCTTCTGCCTTAATATTTTATCTTGAAAGCTTCAGTCCAGTGGGTCTGCCTGTCTTTCAGCATATTAACACAGCTATCTACATTCATAGCTTCTGCTGGAAACAGATGGAGCTGTTTGGAAAGCCTATACATGTGCAGACACTCGGAAGTAAAAGACATTACCTCACTGAAAAGCAAGAAACATTAGGGACAAATGCTAATCTTCAAAGAGGCAAACAACATTCATTCTCCACTGTGTTATACAATTTGCAGAGTAAGTAATGGATAAAACACATCACCTGTCCCCCTTTCCATAGTCGAGACCACTGTGAAATGCAGCTTCACAAATCAAACCTTAAAACTTTAAACACAGCTGATGTCTTTGAGCAGGATCTATGCAGAACCCACAGCTGGATGTCAGGAATAAAATCTCTTCATTCTCAAGCCCCTCGCTCCCCACCACCCCGCGTTTCAAAGCACTGTGGTTTCACCTGGGTTAGATGCTGAAAGAGGGGTTTCCGGAGGGGATCCCGCGTTCTGTCCGACGTGTCGGACAGCTCTCCGGTCTGCCGGGCAGAGCCTGGCGGGGGCTGCTTTGCGGTGGGCAGCGGCGAGGAGAGAGGCTTCCCTCGCCCCTCCCGCTCCCCTCGTCGTTCCCATCGCGCTCAGGGGCTGGGACCCCACGGGACGGCGGCGGCGGCTCCGGGATCCGCCTCTCCCTTCACCGCAAGATCCACCTCGGCGGCGCGGGGCTGGGGCGAGGGCACAGGCGCTCGCAGGAGGAGGGGCGGGGCGGGGCGGCCCCTCCCGGTACCAGGTATAAGCCGATGCTGCGGAGTGAGGAGCGGGCTCGTTCTTCGCCTCGCCCCCGCGGCCCGGGCAGCACCGGCGCCGCTGGACAGCGCTGGCGGCCCCGGCGGGCGGCCGGACCGCTTACTCGCCGCCGCGGCGCACCGAGGGCGCTCCCGGGGACGCGGGCGGGTGGCGGCTGTCCCGACGGCGTTCTCTGCCCCCCAGGCTCAGGATCTCCTGCCCACCGGGAGAGGCTTGTCCGAAGTCCCGAGCGGCAGCGCATGGGAATTTTTATTTCCCTTCCCTGCCACTGCGCCGGCGGACATTCCTCTGCATTTCTTAAGGGAGAAAACTCGGCAAAGAAACGGGAGGAAGAAAGGCAGTAGGGAAGAGGGGAAAGTTGGCTGACTTGCAGAGAGGTGAAGCTTTCCTGTGGCTCCCACTGCACTTTGCACTGGAAACCTTCAGTCTATGCGAAGCTGGAGGATGGAGCAAGAGCCCCCGCCTGAGCTCACAGCAGTGCCCCTCGGGGAGAATGGGAGTGTCCACCTGGTGCCCGACACAGCCCTGCTGTCCCCGGGGAGAGCCACGGCCATGTTCATCATCCGCTGTGTGATCCCTTCACTTTACCTGGTCATCATCACTGTCGGCTTGCTGGGCAACATCACCCTCATGAAGATCTTCATTTCCAACAGTGCCATGAGAAGCGTGCCCAACATCTTCATCTCCAGCCTCGCTGCTGGTGATCTGCTCCTGCTAGTGACTTGTGTGCCTGTGGATGCCTCCCGGTATTTCTCTGAAGAGTGGCTCTTTGGGGAAGTGGGCTGCAAGCTCATCCCTGTCATCCAGCTCACCTCCGTTGGTGTTTCTGTCTTCACGCTCACCGCCCTCAGTGCTGACAGGTAGGAAAGCTGAGCTGCCACTTCAGCTCTTTACAACTTGGGTTAAGGATAGCCGGAGCCAGAAGAAAGGTAAAGCACCCCTCTAGATAAGGTATCCCTGCTTTGAAGTCCCCTCATTCCAACCTGTGAGGTGTCCATGCTTCTTCTCTCACTAACTGATGGCAAGTGGTACTAATTGAAGTTAAAGGGTGTCTGGAAATGGCTGTGCCTGGGACCCCAGCTTGCAGGGTGTCAGCTGCAAGAGCTGGGCTTAGTCCTGTCTTCTGCACCTCTGGGATGGTCCTGTAACAGTCCATATATTGAAATCTTATTCATTAGAGTAAGGTTTTAGATGCCAGATATGACCCTTGCCAAGTCACAGTGTTATGTGAACAGGCAGTGAGTGACTTAAACCAAGTTAGGCACACATGTATTTTTAATCAATTTATTTCTTTCTGCTGAGAAAGTGTATGCATGTGTGCATGTATGTGTGTCTGTGCCTTAGTACAAGAGCAGGTTACCAGAGGTGACTGCCAGAACTAGTTTAGCTTCTGGGAATTCAGACACCAAATTGCTCTTTTGTAATTGTCTGTCTTTGTTCAAACTATTCTTATTATCTTCTGAACTTTTAGAAAAGGAAAAAAAAAAAAAAAAGAGAATACCCCCAAACAAACTAGAAAATGACACTTTCATCTCCAGTACTTGTTAAATTAAGAAGAAACAAAGAGCTGGATCCCCAGTTTTTCCTCCCAATTACTGTGAATGGATACTTAAGGAATTTATAGCAACTGAGTGGCTGTAGGACTGTGCTTCAGGTTCTGAAAGACAAAATCTTGCTGTGTAATTTCAAACTTACATGAAATTATGTTTATTCTTTTATCTAAGCATTTTTTTTGGCCAGAAATGAAAATGTTTAATTCTTTCTCCATAGAAATTCTCCCATTTGCTTTTGTTGGGTTTTGAATTGAGCCACTGCATTGTATTGGTGCATGATGTGAAGGGTTGAAATATAGAAATATATCTTCACACTTACAATAATGTTTCTTTAAAACTTTTAATCCTTTATTATCTTTAATAGTGGATAACTAATTTTTTTTTTTTTTAGCTAATTCAATAAATTGTTTTGTTCCACCTGAGGGTAGTCTTCAGTGAACATTAATTTCAGTTGTGTTTGAATCAGGACCCAACATACTTGTCTATAAAGACTTTGTAACTTGTGAAAATGGATTACGGTTTTGAAGAAGAGCTTGCAAAACACACCTTAAAGTGAATACCTGTAACTCTCTGATTACCTCAGTTAAATAGTATTTAAAAATCTGTCCTTACAGATCCCAGGAAACCCTGCAGTTCTCTTTCTGCTCTATTTCCAGTCCTTAAAATCTTGTGGTATCTTATTTGAAAAGGAAAGAAGTTAGTGGAGATCACCTCTCTAGAGAAATGTAATGTGAGGGAATGCTGGTGATTTAGTGTTTAAGGATCCATTAATTTTCTTTTTATATAGCTTTGGAGCATTCATTGTTTGATTTTCCAGATAGCTTTATATCCTTCTTTTTATATCAGTAAAGATTCGGGAATTTATAATGCTGAATCTGTTTACACTTAGTGTATCTAGAACAGCACATCCTAGAAAACAGCTACAGTTTGTGTCCTGAGACCAAATAAGCTCATAATAAATACATTCCTCCAGCATTTTGGAGATCACAGTATATGCCAATGTCACAAATGGTTATCCTAGTAATTTAACAATGTTTCTTTAACCTTTGTAGTTTTATTTTTGGTTACTGAGAACAAAAAACTTTGTTTTTCCGGTTAGAAGATCAGCCACTGACTTCAAAGACCTGTGTCCTAGGGCCCAGGAGATTGCTGAGCAAAGCTGGCTGAACTTCCAGTGGAGTTTGGGTTGGAGTCAAATCTACGGTCTTTGTACAACACTTGTGTTGAGCTAGAGCGGAGGCACTGGTGCAGAGGGGTTTCTGCCACACTGATCTGTAGCCAGACTCTAATCTGTGTCATAAATAGATCAGTTGTGGGTGGTTATGCTGGCAGATCAGAAGTGGTGGCAGCATCCTGCACCCAAGAGGTGCTGAGGAGGTGAGGCCTGGCTGAGGGCAGTGTTTTCTCCGGATAAATGAACCTCGTGTAGGATGTTCGCAGTTTGTAAGCAGTGATGGCACCAAGAGGGCCCCATTATAATCCAGTGCATGTTTGGTCTGGTACACAATGTCTTCTTAGTGGCCCCTTCTTTCACAGATAATGCTCAAAGTACACTTTAATATAGGATAATTAAAGCCCTTCCTGCTTTTTGCTCCTCGTTACCATGAGACTGTATAGAAGATATTGATTACACTAAAGAACAGATTTAGGAATATTTAGGATCCTTTGCAGCATGCCTGTGTGGATTAGGGTAAGGGAGGTTGTCTTGGTTTCCACAGTCTAATTAACGCTTATTGTTTATGTGGAAATTCTGCTTGACAATTTCCGTGTATGTGGTACATTCAACAGGAGCAGCTACAGAAGCTACAAACTCTGAATGATTGTTGCCAACAAACTGAAGCTATAAAGAAGAAAAAGTAGTACCAATTGCATGTATTTCATATGGATTTTTTTGTCACAGAAGTCCCTCTCAGCATCAGTAATGCTTTCAGTGTGACAAATATGCACCTTTTATTTGGACGCTTCATTATCTTGTACAGAGATAATTTGAGTTTTAACTTGGGGGGGTTTTGTGTGTGTGTACAAATGGAATATGTAGTTTTTAACAATACTTTCCAGGCTTCCCTAGAGCAGACTTGCAGATGGAGTTTAGCAACATATCTGCCCGAGGTTGCCCATCCCCATGACAGGAATAGCAGCTGGTTCTTCCCACCCCTGAGCTCCTGGAGGTTTGGTTGCCAGGTGTGGGGAGTGGTGCCCTGCTGCATCCCCTCACATGTTGGGGCAGACAGCTGGAGGTGGGGATAGTGGTGCAGGGTTTTAGTGTCAGAGCAGGATGCAATCTCCCTCTTCTATGGGATGGAGAAGGCAGCACAGGAGCTGTGCTGCTGAGCCAGTTGTCCCTTCTCACTGCCACGCAGGAGAGGTGTAGGGACAGCAACCCTGCCCCTCATGGCCACTGATTTTTATCTATGGTGGAGAAACCAGGCCACTTTTACAAACCTTAATATTTCTCTTGTTTATAAAACCAAGGGAAAAAAGAGAGGGTAAATAACAGAAAAAGAAAGCTTAATAGAGAGGATGACAAACGAGAAAAAGGAAGAGGGCTGAAAGAAAAAAATGTAAAAAAAAAAAAAAAGAGGGGAACTAAGGGACAGAATGCTCCCAATAGCACTCAGCACCTGAAAGTGCCCAGAGCTGGTGGGTGATGGCCAGGAATGCACTTCTTAAAGATATGGTGGGACAAAAACTGAAAAATGAGGCCTTGATGAGCTTGTTTCTCCAGGGTCCATGGACTGCAGTTTTGGCCAGGGCTAATGGATGGTGATGAGAGTCTCGGGACTCGGTGTGGTCTTTGATAAAGAGGATAAAAATAAAGAAGTGAGAAGTATTGCCAGAGGGACTGAAGCACGGCACCCGTGAAGAAAATGTGTACCAGCATCTCCTGGCTGCAAAAAGGGCAGAAGCCAGGGATGAACCTGACTCGAACCATCCAATGAACTTCCTCACTGCTGCACAAAGTGTTTTTCCAATTTGTGTCCATGGTGGACCATACATTTAGCTCAGAAGGAAAACTGGGCCCATAGGGCTCCTCAGCCTTTTCTCAGGGTGAGAGATCTTGCTGTTTTGTTCATGGGAAGGAATCTATGTAGGGTAAGAACATAAGCAGGGAGGTATGGAAAGGTGTTTCCAGGATGCTTTGTGGACTTAGAGGTCTGGATGGCATTTTAACCTTGGTGTGGACAGCTCAGGGGGGCAGTGAATGCTACAATGTGCACCTCTGGCCATTACTGCATTATTGTGTGGTACCCACAAAATGCCAAGTCATCTGGAGTGAATAGCCTTTGGAGGAATAAATAGCAGCCCCTTCAAACAGCTTTAGCTTTCTCCCACACAGTCTTTCCTCTTCTCTTTAGCTGACATATATGCCTCATTTTTTACATGATCTGTAAAAATAGGATTAAATTTAATTCTGTTTCTTTTCCTACATTGAATTTTGTTTCTAATGAAGGGTTTAAATGTGTTAGCTCTAACGCAGTTCTGCTGCACTGTAATTGAGACAGCAAAGCTGAACTCACCCTACTACAATTGCAATAGCATTGTATTTGCTTTCTTCCTAAGTAATGTGACGTAAGAACACCTCTGACGAGACAAATACTGGATTACAGGTAGCAGTTTGAAAATTTAAATTAATATTGAAATCACTAATTACAGTGCCTGAGATACTTAAAATGTCTTCTATAGATTTGCATAGCTAAACTATTTGATCCTTCTAATTTTTTAAATTTATTTATTTGTTTTAGATTTGGAAGACTGCAATCTGTATTTAAGCAAAAAATCAAAAATGTTTTTTGCAGGTTTGCTCTCTGTGCTGACTTCTGATGATGTCTGATAATAAAATCTCTTTTGGCTTATTTTGCTTGTCTATTATCTCCTCCTTTTTTGGGCACTCTGGAAATGTTCTGAAGTGTGAAAAGCCACCCTAGTAACTTCTTTGGGTTTTTCATTAGTAATGTCACTTTAATAAAAAACTTCTTTTTACTTTTCTCAGAATTTTATCTATAGTTTCTTCTTTTATTATGGCAGATGCTGATTCAGGCTGAAATACAGTGATTGAAAAAATATAAAATCCTCATTTCTTATTACATGTAGTGGAGCAGGTGAAGCAGGAAAGTGGACAGGATCTCCTTTTGAGCTCTAATAGCTGATATTCTGGGACTAAGGAGTCCTTATGAGGAAAGTAGCATTAAATGATGTCTTGAAAATTACTTATAACTAACCAAAGAATAAAGAAAAAATAATCAAAGGTAAAATGAAAAATTATCTGTTTAAGAGGAAAAACAGTGCCTTAGCTGTATACAATAGATGGGAAAACAAAAAATATATGGACCAAGTAGAACTATGAGATCTGTAAGTAAATATTTTAGAAACCCTAACACTTGAGGTAAATTTACTGAATGAATGAATTACTGAAGTACATTAAAATAAATGATGGTCCAGATGTTTCTCTCACTGTAGGCTGTAGCAGTATGGTTATAATTACGCAATAACAGGCAATGCAAAAGAAATTTAAGAGAGGTTTGGCAAGCTTTATCTGTCACATTTTTTCAACTTGCCTTTTAGTTCACATGTGCAAACTTGACTCACCAAATAAAGCTTGCCAGAACACCTTTGTCAAGTTAAACAATGAAGCCTGTCCTCACCTGTCCCCACCCTAAAATTTTCTAATTAATTTATATCCATTTTATGCAGACGAAAGAAATATGATGTAAAATATCCCAGAAAAAAAAAGAGACGGCAGAACCACCCCCTCCCCAACAATGCAGAAAGAATTTTATGTCTGGAGTAGATTAAGGAGTTAATCTACGATTAACCTACGATTCCAGGGTAATATTGTCCAAGCCAGGCAATTCAAATCAGCTGTTGGAGAAGTTCCTTTTGTGACTGTCATTGCACAGCTGAAAATGATTTCTCAGCAAATAACATTTTCCTTCCAAGTCAGGCAACTCTTTCTCAAACTTCATACAGACACATGCATCTGTTAAACTCCTGCCTTTGTGCATGTCCTGTGTGTGTCCTCCAACCCATATGGAAACAGCTTCGACTGAGGATGGCAAAGTGAGAAATGGCTGTGGTGTTCATCCTACTCAGTGATCAATACAGTGCTGGTGTTGTGCTGGCAGCAGCCACTTTGCTTTAACTAATGCAAATGCCAGTGTCCCATTGCCTTTTGTAGGCTGCAACCTAAACCCAGAGAAACAGCTTCAAAACCATCCCTCCATCAATTTCCTGCTGCTTTGAGCAACTGAGTAAAAGCTGGTTTCTGTGACAGACAAAATAGCTGCTAAACAGCAGATCCAGCCCAATTCTTAACAAACATGTAAATCACCATTCATTTATTTTGTTTGCCCCTCAGCATAACATTGCACACAATTCCCTTATCTATTACACTGCAATGGGTTAATAGGAATTGGACTGTTGGAATTCTCAAGTCTGCATTTAGCAGATCCTCAGAAATGATGTCAAAGATCAAGTATGCTCTACCAATGCTTTCTCTAAGGAGAAGACTTCACATGATAAATTTGTTAGAGAATAAATAATACATCTCTCTATGTGTGCAGTATGATAGAACTCTTCAATATCCTCCTGAAAATGGATAATTTAATTGAATCTTCATTTTAAATTGTTTAATTATAGAAAAATTTGTGTATTTATTATACGAGTTTTGCTGCAGGGCCGTTCTTACAGACTATATATTTCTGGCGCTACATTATTTTATGAGTTTTTATATGTATTAATGGAACAAGGTATATGAAGTCACAATCCCTAGGTCTAAACATGTTCCACTAGCAACTTCTAAATCCATGCTGAGATTCAGCCAAATTTGACAGTGTAATTACAAATAGCAGGTAAGTTCTTACAAGTTCATTAAATTTGTGGAAACAAGAAGAAACCTACTTTGGTGTCCATTGAAGAGAAGTGTATTTTGGAATTAAGTTGACACAACTTTTCAGATATCAGAGAAAATAACTACAAGACAAACAGTCCACATAAGCTTTTCATAATTGCATCTGCTGCATGTAGATTTGTGTATTTCCAGCTTTGTATGAGCATATATCAAAATTAAATAGTGGTGTGTGTGTACAAACATCAGAGAAATGGGTTATTCTGATATGTTGTCATTATATCTCATAAAATCTTTTTGTTCCTTCTCATGAATATCCCAAATATTGTTTCATTTTTTTCCAACTGCTTTTCACAGTATTTTTTTTTAATAGTTTCATGCTTATGTTTTGGCTCCAAGTTTGATTGATTGATTGTATTTTAAGGATTGCTGTATTAACTTTTCCCTCTGCTTTAACGACAGACAAAGATCAGAAGTTGCAAATAAAATTGAACTGGAAATGTGTTTAAAAGCGACAGAGTAGAGCTTCTACATGATAATACTGGAGCAAATAAATGAATCTGCTGATTTTTGAATTTAGATATTAGAGATTTAGTGTCTAGATTCTCAAATGGTAAAATCTAAGTCTGTTCTAGGTACTTTAATAGAGGTTTGGTTATTTAATTCTTCCTGGCTTGTAAGATTTCTGAAAATCATCAGACCATGTAATGTTCTCCACAACAGTAAGTTATCTGCAATGGCCTGGATATAACTGAATTCATCAAGGAAATGGGAGGAATTGTTTTGTAACAGCAAAAATTTTATAAAGGTAAACTGGCACTAAGCATATTTTACACTTGGGATTTCTTCCTCCAGGCACTTTAGTTTCTGTAACTGATATTTTTATTGACCTTCTGCTCAAGCGGTGATGAATTTATGAGATCTTTTTCATTCAAGTAGGAACGGATATTTTTGCTCGGAGACATGCAGTAAGCACATAGTAAGTATGCAGACAAGCATGCAGCTCTGTCTCATCAGTCTAAAGGTAGGGGTATCAAGGGGATTTGGATCAAGCCCATTTGCAGAAATGGATTTCTCTTTTCTCAGAGTCCTTTGACCCTTCAAGATTGAGAATATAAACTGTGAAAGAATTAAACAAGTTTAGTTGTGGTTTTCTAAGTTTTTTTTTAAAGGAGAGCAGAGAACTAGGGGACAAAGCCAAACAGTTACAGAAGCTTGTCCAGGCTGCACATTGCAGTGCCTAATATCTAGCCTAGGTGCTGACTTTCCCCTCATCCTATCCACCCCTCCTGAGCAGAATACAAAATCCAGAATTCCAAATTAATGTTGGAATGAGATAAATGCTCCAGAAAGGCGATAGAAGCCAAGAGACTGCACATGCTAAGCTTCCTTATACTGCCCTGTGGGAAATAGTATATCCAGTGGTTTGTGTGATGCAGTGGGCTAAGAATACGATTCTCTCCTCACAGGTGAAATGTTAACTTTGAGACCCTGTCTAGCAGGCATGGGCAATGGCTCCCAGGCACCCCGGCTGTATGAATGGCCTCATTTTGTCCCTGGAGAGGCACGAGCCAGACCTGCCTTTGCCGTGGCAGTTTTGTGAAGGCTGATGACTTTGGTGTGCCCCAGCCATTATTTAAACATAAGTTGGAGACCAGACTCCTCAACTTTGCTGTGTTTATTTTCAGGATTGTAATGAAACTTAGGTGCAAACAGAGTAGGTGCAATCTGGGGAGCTCCTGGCATGCACAGTGGAGGAAATACAACTGCTTGCTTATTTTAAAAGTCAAGAAAGAATGGGCACAGTGGGTTGGGATGGGCCAACCATCGTGTGAGGCTTCTGGATGATGCTTTCAGGCATCTGAAAGTGTGTGGTTTTTTTCTATGCACCTACAAATGTCTGTGTATATCTATATCTACATATATACAAATCCATACTCAAGGGTACCAGAGCATTGGACTGAGGACTGGCAGTCAGCCACTTGTCAAACTGGTTTTGGAGAGGTCCATGATGTGGTTTTGACTTAGGTCAATCAGTATTCTCCTAAACAATTTCTAGTCATGATTCAGGATTAAACACAAGCCCAGGGGCCATTACCAACAGAAGTGTCAACTGCCTAATTTGTTTGGATGTGGTGGTCTTGTACTGGGATATTAAAGAGATTAATTAAATAGTCATGGATGTCCAGCCAGTGCCACTTGGCCTCCAGGCCTAAAAATAGACTATGACAATGTTTAGTTTACTCATATATATGTAGCATCTTTATTAGATTTGGTTCCTCGTTCCTCTCCTCCCCTCCCCTACATCTCCCCTCCCCTCCGTCTTTTCACAGTAGAAACTTAGAGAAACTGCAGCTCTAATGAAGACCTATTTGTCTGTCTTAAGATATGTAAAAATATGTTCATCAGTGATTTGAAATTATCAAACTTAAATATAAATTTACTGGAAATACTGACACATAAGAACTTTTCTGAATAATAGCCGGTTAAACAATTTACTAATATTGCTTTCAGGAGCGGAATTGAACAAATTGCTGATGGTACTTTTAACTAGTGCAGTCATAAAAGAATGGCTTTAGAGAAGTAGAACTAAAAATCCAGATTGCAGGCAATGAACTAGCATTGTAAGATTTGCATGAGCTTGTAAGAAGCATGGTTGGCTAAAGTGAGGTGAATAGCAAGTAGCAGAAGTAGAAGGAGAAGAAAAAATGAAAAGGAAAGAGAAAGTTTCTCCTAAGAAACACTGGATGGACAGGACAGGTAATATATTTCATGCAGAAAAAAAACCCCTCCGTCATCCTGGGAAACTTCTGGTTTGATTCTTCTCAGGGTGGAGAAATCATCAACAAGTGTTGAAGCGTTATTGATAGGTTTTGGCTCAGCAGAGCGTATTTTTACAGAACGGAAAACTTTTTCCACTTAGGAAAACCTTATGATTTTCCCCCTGAGAAACACAGAACCCATGTCATTGATTTTAAGCGTGTTTACACACGGTCTTCTAGTCTGCATTTCAAATACTGTTCATTTTATTCACTATCAGACCTCAGAGATGCTCATTCCTGAGTGAATGCAATTCTCTGCTCTCAAGAGATAAGCACAGAATAAAAATATTGCTATTACCTGTAAAAAAAAAATTAAGAAATGTGCTTTACATTGCAAGGACTTATAAGAATAAAATAGAACAATGCAAATCTCAGTCCGTTTGTGTATTGTGAAAGAAGCTCCCACAACAGTGGACATCAAATGATCCCACACTGTTTTCAGCTAGGCAAATTGTTCTCCTCTTAATGATTCAACTGGAGTTGGGCCAATTGAACTGCCCATACAAGGAAAAGGGCTTTGGTCCCATCCAAAATTTCATTCTACTGCAGTCGAGTGAATGACAACTGGACATGATATTAGTATTTTTAACAAATACTGACCATAAAACCATGTTTCCTTTTCAGATATATTTACAGGCTTTTATGTTAGGATTTTTGTGTTTGAAAGCACCATGCAGGGACACAACAAAAGACTAACATACGAATGGTTTTGATAAATTACTCTAGTTTGCAGTAAACGTTGAACTATGGCACAGCAGCATTACTTTAAAAAGCTTATTTATAATAAGGCAAATAATACCAACCCCTCCAGCTCCAGGATTAAAATGAAAATTAAAAGCAAAGTAATATAAATCTGCCCTGCCTCAATTGTGTCTCTGTTAGGCTTATGACACTTCATTATTGTATTTCTTTTCATTGTGATGTCATGTAGGAAACTAGGTGATAAATTAGGGTCCTATTTGTAGAAGGTACTATATAAAAAGCAACAAGAAGAAAGTCCTTGGCCTGAAGGGCTTTTAAGGAAGGACAACAGACCATGCAGAATCAAAAGGGCAAGGAGATATTGAGGTGAATCTAGTTAGAATGGTAGGCTATTTTCCAGTGGCCGCCTAAATACTGTCTAATTGTTTTGGGTTTTTGTATTAATTTCTTTTTTAAGGTCATCACAACAAAGTACTCTAGAAAAAAAGTAGCAAAGCAATGGGAGGACAGCTTAGGCCTAGTCAAGGAGCAGCTTCTTTTGAAATCAAGTGTGTGGGAGGGGAACTGCATTTTGGTTGCAGCAGAGGCAGGAGTAGAGACTTCCATTCTAAATGGAAGTTGAGAAATACCTTTAGAAAGTCTCTGAAAACAAAGGTTAGTAGAAGTAGATAAAATAGATTGGATTTTAGAAGGTAGCAAAATGTTATAACTCTGGATGAAGAGGATATTCTTTTAAGCATTGTATTTTGGGATTGTGTAGAAGGAAGGAGATGGCTTTGAATGGAAAAAAAACACTATACAAAAGAAAACCAGTTTGCAGAATGAGAATGGGCAAGTTTGTGCTTGTGTCTGTTGGCAGAAACCACAGCTCCAAAGACAGGAAGTGTTTCCCGAGTTGGGGTCCCTTTGTCAGCAGTGATAATGATAGAGGATATAGGAAGATGGAATTTACAAGAAGGCTTTTAATTAAAACCAAATGCATATTTCCAATTATTTCCTGAACTTCATGGCAACATATAATTTGCTCTTTTTTCGTCAGTGAAGTAAAACAAAAGATGAATTTACTTACTAATTTGACTAATTTGCACCCTTAGTCTAATTTACTGACATGATTTTTATTGACAGACCACATCGTCTTTGTAATTTGAATGGTTGGTGGTATATTTTAGCCTTACACTGGTTTTATACAAGGGAAGAGGTTGGGTTTTCTCTTTGGGAACACTTCTCATTATACTCAATTTACATTTCATTTTATCTGTAACCTGTTTCTTTTCACTCTACACCTTTTCAAAGATATAAACAAGATGACAGGTTTTGTAAAACTTATAGTGCATTTTTCTTCCCGTTGACACTGAGCACTGTGAGGGCTGAGTCCTAGGAAGAAAAGTGCCACCTTGCAATCAGTAAAGTAGCAAGCATACTAAAAGAAGGGGGGTGGACGGGTGTGTGTGCGCTAAACTCAGCTGTTTTGTGAAAAAGGGCACTCTGCTCCAATGCCTTCCAACTTGGAGTAAGTCATGGCTCAGGGAAAAGCATACTATTCGCTGAAACAGCAATATATGCTAAAGTACACATCTTTATGTGTACTTATATACACTTTATGTGATATGTCACATCTTCTGCTGATGTAAAGACTTCTGAAAAAGTCTTCCATTTAGAGATTAACAGGTCCAATTTGCTGCTAAAACAATTATTTGTGACATGGTAATTTTCTTGGGTCATAGGACTGTGGTCAAAATATTTTGAAGCAAAGAAATGGAAAAGGAGAGGAAAAAATCAGTAGTACAAAACATTATTTTTATCCAGTGCCCTCCCCCTGCCCCAAAATCCCCGAACCAGCTCTTCCCTAAGAATGCAAACTTTTTAAAAAATGAGCAGATGCAGGGACTTGACATCACCTCAAAAATAGAGGGCCTGTCTTTAGGTAATGGAATAAAGGCAGACAGCAATAGGAAGCAATTATTGAATAATAAGGTCACAGTTTGTGCTGGGGAGTATTCACGCTTTGTGCAGAAGCTTCTGTCCTTTCTATGGTAGTATAAAGGCCTTCTTTACACCTTGGTGTCCAGGGAGTTCCTCACTGTGTGTTAGCAGAAATGGTAAACATAAATTAACAGACACAGTTTGCTGAGTTTTGTTGTCTACTCCATGATCGTGGTGAAAATAGAGCAAAAATTCTCTCTCTAAATTTAGAGAGGATATGAACATTAATAGCCATTATTTTTAATTATTTAGTGATTAAACAATTTATCACAATCCTGAGAAAGAGGACCCCAAGGCACATTTTGACTCTGAAGGAGAAGTTTCCTTGGGTACCATGACAGCACTCTGCTCCAGACATTTTCGTGGCATAGCCAGTTGCAAACATCTGCTTAGGGCGTTGAGGGGCTACAAACTACCTGTCAGGACCTGCAAATTAGCCCTAAGGGGTATTTGGGATCACAGCTCCATTTATCAGCATTCCTTTCAGCAACAACGTTATATTTGGGTATAAACTAATCCTTGGTAAGTATTTAGACACGTGCTCATACCCGTACGTATTTATACATCTATATGCATGTATATCTGTCTACATGCATGGATATGGAATTTTGTCACAAAGTAGAGGCATCTAAGTTACTATTCTCCTTAATCTAAGCTCATTGTGTAGCTAACAGAGAAAAAAATAAGCACCCTAGGGGGTGATTTAATATACCTAGAATCTGAATAACTTTTTGAAAGTACCTCTCCACTCACTACAAACACCTGAGGATGAACAAAATTATGTACCTGGAATATGAATCTCTCCCGACTCGCCTCTTCCTGTTAAACTTTTCTTTGAATATTAAAGAAGTATCATTTTTTCCATTTCTCAAAACTTCTGCTCTTTCAGAAAAAAATCCAGCCTTCCCAAATCAAATAGAAAGTAGAAACAAAAAAATTAAAGAAGTTAAAAAAATCCCATGAGGTTCCATATTGCCACAGCTTAGACAAAATGAAATGTCTTGTTTAAGGTTTATTTTTTAATAAAAATATTAAAGCATAATTACATTTAAAAAATTTGAAATAAATTAAAAATCTAAGTAGAAATTTAAAGTATCCTTGAAATTTTTTTAAAAAATTATATTTGTCCTTACAGCATGTGTATTTTCTTGTGAAAATTTTGAATTTGTATCATCTCCTTCAATGATTTTTTAAAATAAATTCCTGACGAAAGTCTGCTTCTATTAATTTATTTTACATTGCTCTAGTGTGATATTTCCATTCTCTGCAGTTCTTCCTGTTTCCATTGCAAGGGCTATGAAATTATCAATTCCACAAAGGTTTATATGCAATCATAGATTACAAGACAGTTTTCCAAAATGCAGTGTAAAGCAGCAGCTTCCAACTACTGATGTGGAAATGTTTATTTTATGTAAGAGTTTAATACTTTCTGCACATGCCATTGGGAGTCATTTATGCCTGACTTAATGAAGAAGCATATATTCCTCTGAGGGGGGCTGGGAGCCTCCTAGAGTGGGAAAGTTGTGGTGGCAGCAGGAGAGAGCCCTAGGCTTCAGGAGCCGAGGAAAGAAGGAAGGAAACAGTAAGTGAGCATGTGCTGGTACAAGAGTGAGGTGGAAGTATGGGATAGAGGATGCACATCTGGAGATTTGCTGGGGGTGTTTGGAGAAGGAAAGAGTAGAGCCGTGGCTGATTCTTCACTTTCACCACACTGGTACAGGACAGGCACCTACAGCCACAGGTTGTATCCAGGGTTCCTTTTGCCCCCTCTGATGAGTGTATATAAAAAAAGGTAGAGATTTAGAGAATGCAAGTCTAAGAAAGATTACAAGTCCCTTGACATTTCAAATAAGAAAAACCATGATGTTATTTTAATCAAAGATATGAAGTAAACTTGTGCATCACATGTTGAATCTGAATACCTTTTAATTTGCATCTGCATTTTGATCAATTTCAGGTACAAAGCAATTGTAAATCCCATGGACATCCAGACCTCCAGTGCAGTCCTATGGACTTGTCTTAAAGCCACTGCCATCTGGATAATCTCCATGCTCCTAGCAGTTCCTGAAGCAGTGTTCTCCGAACTGGCTCACATCAATGACACAGACAATGCCACTTTCACAGCATGCATACCATACCCCATGACAGACGACATGCACCCAAAGATCCATTCTGTGCTGCTTT
This sequence comes from Falcunculus frontatus, assembly GCA_013398115.1. Lineage (NCBI taxonomy): Eukaryota > Metazoa > Chordata > Aves > Passeriformes > Falcunculus > Falcunculus frontatus. Next base: position 1,443,732 of record VZRV01000341.1, read on the forward strand.
TCCTTGTGTATTTCCTTGTCCCTCTTGTGATTATTAGTATTTATTACTATCATATTGCAAAGAGTCTAATAAAAAGTGCTCACAACATCCCTGGGGAACACAGTGAGCATTCCAAAAGACAGGTAAGCAATTTGCTTTTTACATCCCAGTAAAAGATTTGAGTGCTGCATACACTTATAAATGAAAGTCAAGGAATTATAACATCTGAATTGTTGGATTTTGCAGAGGATTAGTTAAGTTTCCACATGACCTAAGCCAAGGATTATCTGAAAACTTCCCTTGTTTTTCACAATTACTCTGAATTAAGCCCAGTATGTAAATAAATATGAACAAGGAAAATTATAAATTCATTGCCATCAATGCACATTCCTAACAGTAAATGAGATTTATATATGTTTGTATGTGCTTTTACTGTAACCATTACTTGTATTCTAACTGAGGAATGATGTTTTTGTAGTTAATGACAGTGGCTACATCTATTTCTATAAGCAGTCATTTTAGGAAAGAAATCTTACATGAATGTTTTGAGAATTGTCCCTTTTTATTTGTGCTTGGAAATGAGAAAACTGACACAGGCAGGGAAAATTTTACTTAGGGGATCTAAGATTCTTCTCAGATTAAGGAGTGCTGGAGATGTAAACATAGAGCATTAACCGATTCTTTTTTTGACTTTCTCGGATACAATACTGAACTTGCACTTTTCTAATATCCCTTCTGTTATAGATGCTATAAAACTCTTGGTACAGATTCTGTATGCCTTTGAGACAAAGCATTTTAAAAAGCTGGACAAAGCCAATCTTCTCCCTAAGGCACATGAAGCAATAAGGTAGCAACATTAGCAGGAATACACATATGTACAAACAACAACTTTTGCAGTAAAAGTGCCTCAACTACTTTGCAAAAGCATTAGTATGGACTGAGAAAAATACTTATGCCCATTTAAACAGTTTTGAAAGGTTTTCTCCACCAGTAATTTAGAAAACTACTTTCATACTCACAGAAATCCTCTTGCATGCACATATTCTTTTAGAAAGACTACATTCCTTTTCGTCCTTTTTGAGCAACGTTTCATTTCTACTCTAGTCTGTTTCTTGTCAAAAGTGCATACATATTAGCACTTCATGTATTATTTTATTTTCCTGTGAAATATAGAGAGCCTTTTGGCTGAACCCTCTAGATGGAAACAATATTTAATTTATACCACATTTCTGTACTCACATGTATTTTCAAAGTAAGAACACATTTTTTCATTCTACTTAGTTTTTTTCTCTTTGTTGATCTATGACGCTCAGAAGAATAGAAAATTCTGGTGTACTTACATATCTCCCAGCAAGAGGAAATAAATTCAGGCTATTGCTATCAGCTCATGTTTCTTTAGGCCAAGTGTAATATTCACACCATACTTCTGCATCTTTTAGTCTGCTCTTGCAATCTGTCTGAGTGCAAATGCTATGAAATTTGAATGTTAGAGTTTTCTCATAGTTTTTGAGTTCCCTTCTGTTTTTTGTTTAGATGGACCGAAGAAAACCATTTAATTTCACAGATTTTGAAAAACCGCTAGAATAAATTCACTTGATTTTTTTTCCCAGAAGATTGAGCAGAGTAGAAAACTTTCCTTCCTTTGCAAAATTTTCATGCCTGATATACATAATAAATCTTTTAGGAGGAACATGGAGAAACTTTCTGCCTCTCTTTGGTGCCTTCTACCTGGCCAGTTTATCTCCCTCTCTCAGTTTGGAACCACTGTGTAGGCTCGTATCCTGCCACCTTTTCAGCCACTCTCAGTATCTACATTGTAATCTGTTACACCTTAGCACTGCAATTAAGGTACATTTTGTGACATTATCGCAATTAATGGAACCTTTAACCTTACCCTGGAATTAAGATGCTTCACACAGTGTACTGCAATTTTGGTGGTTTCTCTAGGAGAGGGGTGGAAGCTGAGACACTTCGTGAAAAACAAAGGGATATAAGTACCCCTGTATAGCTAACACCCAAGTAATGTTTATCTCATGGTATCTTTAGAATTTGAAGCCAACAGTTTCTAAATAGCTTTCTAACTAAAACTAAAGTTTCAAGCCAAGTACTGGGATCTTGTCAGAAAAGGTTATGTTTCCTGATATCCTTTGGTGCATGCTTACAGGCTGAAAGCCAGTGTTTCCTTGAGTCATGAATCACTCCTGCTGTGTGTATCATATAAAAAGAGCAATCTTCTGTAACTGCAAATAGATAAGATCTTTCCCTGAAAGTAAACTGAAAGAGGAAAAGGAAAGTAAATGAGATAGCAGAAGTAATTCAGGCACTGAAGGAAGCATTTTTGCTGGCCTTACTAATGATAATTGTTGAAGCTAATATAGAGCAAAACGCTACACGTTTCAATTAAGTCTGTTATGTGGGGTAGTTCTATTCGTTGTTGTTCATTTGGGTTCTCTTCATCTTTTCAGATGGAAACTCGGAAGCGTCTGGCAAAAATTGTTTTAGTTTTTGTTGGTTTCTTTGCTATCTGCTGGTTTCCTAACCACGTGCTGTACATGTACAGATCTTTTCATTACAATAAGATTGATCCATCGATGGGACATATGGTTGTTACCTTAGTGGCCCGAGTGCTAAGCTTCTGCAACTCTTGTGTCAACCCCTTTGCACTGTATTTTCTCAGTGAGAGTTTTAGAAGACATTTCAACAACCAGCTTCGCTGCAGGAAGAAAGCTCAGAAAGAGAGATCTGCCAGCTACTTGTGCAACTCTTCTGCCATTCAAATGACTTCCCTGAAAAGCAATACCAGGAACACAGTAACTACCATGACACAACTGAATGGGCACAACTCGAAACAAGAAATGTCATTATGATTTAATGGGTGCGATTTTTGACTGTGAAACAAACCTGAACTTTTCCCTCGCAACTTGTAACTCACTTTTGGCACTTGTTCTTTGACAGTCCTCGGAAGAGAGGATCTGTTAAATTCTGGCCAATCTGAGGTTATTTCACACCTAATCTGACTCTTAGAATGAGGAGTACGTTTTATTGAGAAAACAAAACTGACTGGAATCACATTGTACTTTAAAGAAGACGCTAATGTATATTTAACATAAAGGAAAGCAGTGTATCTGATATAACATTGTTTGAAAAAGCATAGATTTTCTGATCTGAAAATATGTATTTTTAACAGAATATTGATCCAGACTTGTGTTTTGCTTTAATAGATTTTGCATTATTTTAGCTCTGTGATGTGTGCTAGCATTGCTGATTAAGACTGTTAGGCATTTTGGATTCAATTAAACTTTTAATTTTTAATTTATTTTTTCTTTAATCAGCTCACATGTCAGCACAGGTAGTCAAATAGACACAATGACTGAAGCTTATTGCTGCTACTTATGCAAGGCTGTTCATACAAAAGTTTTGGAGGGGGGTGTCAGAGATGATTCTCCCCCTATACAGTGGCATAGAATCTGACAAATTATCATTCCCAAACCAGGTGAGAGGTTAGCTTTTGTGTCTGAGCTCCAGAGAGAAGGTGCTCACAGGGTCATTCTTAGAAGGGGCAGTAACAGCAGACAAAGGCACCTTGTGGAAGTAGATTTTACGGCCAGTTCATGAGCTAAATGTAATTTTAAATATATTTTTCTTTAAAATTGGGTGGAACTGCTCCAGCACAGATCTGTGTCTGTCACTATACTGTATCCTGTACTTCTGCAGTGACTTCTTTAGGGTGAACACTAGACAGTATACTAGAAATTTAGACTGGATTTCAGAATTAGTTGCTAGTCTTATAATTTCAAAAGCTAAAGTGCTAATGCAGTGTATCAGTTCACTGTGCCCTTGGTCCTTAATAATACACTTGCGCTTATTTAGTTCTGTTTGTAACTCTGTGAACCACCTGAAGTTCAAAATTTCTTTCTCAATTCCTCTTTCTTCAAGACTAGTTATATCTCTGCCCCAATTTTTAAAGCAGTGAGAAGTTATATTGATGTAATCTGTAAGTGTACTAGCTAATTATCTGAAAAAAAATCCCCAATTGTAACCACTCAGCAGGGAAAGTAACAGATTGAAGTTCTTAATATCAGCCAGCATGGTCCAGTTGGTGAGACCTATAGAAGGATGCAATGTAGCTAAAGTGGTGTGCAGCATTCAAATGAGAAAACTTATTAAGTTCAGTGTAGACTGGCTCCATGTAGACTACCCTAACCGGTCGCAGTTGCCCTATGGCTTCAGTGGCTCCTTGGAAATCTTTATACAAAGGAGCTGATTAACATGAACTTGTAAATCTATGTGGAATGGTTTAGAAAATTGTCATCCTGTCATAGTTTAGGAATGGCGTTCCCCAATTTAGTGTTATCACTGAAACACTCCAAACCACGTGCGGCTGTCACACTCCCCACTTCCATCTCTCCCTCCTCCTGCAGTGGGATGGAGAGGAGAAATTGGAGGCACAAAAGGTCAAAGGCACAAAAAATATCAAGGGTTAAGATGATAACAGTTTACTAGAAACAGCAATGAAATAAGCCACAAACAGTAGCAACGACAACATTAATAACAGACTGTTATTAAAATTAGTAACAAGAGGTGAAGGATTCACATGTGAGTGCTCACCGTGGGGAACTTGGTGCTACCTGGGCCGCTCACCTCACCATCGGCCTGACTGGAAGGAATCCATCCCTCCCCCACCTCCTGCTTTGGCATGAGATGCTATAGAATAACCTCAGGATCCTGGCCATGTCCCTCCTGGCTACTGCGGAAATGAACCCTTTTCTGGCAGGAAGTAGGACACATCCATAACTGCCTAACATTGCTTCATCCTCCTTTTTCTCCATTTTGCCTCTTCTCTTCCTTCATGCCTTAGTTCTGGGTGAGCCCATGTGTTCTTAGAACTCTTTTTTAATTTTATACCACTAATTCTTCCTGGATGCCAGAGTTTTGGATTCTGCTCTTCTGATCAGTCGAGTCCTTTTCACTCACAAATATTTTACACCTGCAAAGCACTAAAGCTTAAAGTGTTCCTTTGTCAATTCCTGATTTATGTCATTGACTGCAATCAAGTTTTCTGCTTATTTCTGCTGGGGTTTTTTTGTTCCCTGCTCCTCATTTTGTTTGGCAGTCTTTCCACACTGCAGAGCCTTTCACAGAACTTCTAAATCCATTGTGGTTTTTATTTCCTAAACAAATTTTTCTCATGTGGACATTACCAGATGATACAGGTGCCCTACCGGAAAAAATAATAATCTAATTTGTAGTAGATTTGATGCTTCTGTTTGATTCACGCTCTCAACTCAATGTCTTAAATTGCTACGTGTGGTTTGGACAGCATGAGCCAGGTTTCTGGCAGAACGACAAGCTACAGTCTGTTCCCTCTTGTAGTGAAGGGAAAGTGTTCCAAGGTAGACTATAACTCCTTCTTGTCAGGAAATCAGCACAGCTTTGGTTAATTATTTCCCAGACCTAATATTTAAAGTCTGTTTCAAGTAAGTAAACTAAATAAATTGTGTATAGCTCCTCTCATATTATTGTAGCATGATTTGGGAGAATTAGTTAATCTGTCTGGAGCTTTACTAGGCGTGTTGCTAACCCAATGTGCACATTTTGGAAGTGTCTGTTACTGTGCTTCTGTACACATTGTATATAAGTACAGCTGTATGTATAAAGCTAGTTTCAGACAACTCTGCTTGCTAACAATTAAAATGATTCTAGAATGCATTTTATGGAGTATTTTCTTCTAACTGTAGCTAAAGATACAAAGGAAATCTGTAAATAAGATCATGTCAGCTTTTCACATACTACACTGAGATCTATGCCAAAACAGTTATTAAAATGCCATCTGTTTTTTTTTTCTGTTATGAAAATTTTCTTATTTCAGAAACATCAGTTCTTTTCCATCTTCCTCTCCTGAGTTTTGAGATGGTTTCTTTCAAAAATATTTTTGCAATGACTGAGAAAACTACCATCCCTTCTCAGTCATTGAAAAATGAGAGAATAGAGGTAATTACTGTTTCCTCAGTGCAAGACATTTATTTTTTTATAGACCAGAGCTAGTACAAAAAGAGTCTGATAGCATCTTCTCACTCCACCATATCAATACTAGAAACATTACATACACTGCTGAATCCTGAAATGTCAGTTTGGTTAAATGTTCAACCGACCTGAGGTATCTCATTTAGCATTACACTGTGATGTGATAATTATCTTCAACAAAGCCACTTCACTTACAGTACAGGACAAATCTTTACAACACACCTATGGTCACGAATTAGCAGGGCTGATTAAGAGGTCTTAAACCAGGCTCAAAGGGGGAAAGGGATAAGACCAGTCTCACTAGAGATCAGCCTAGGGTGTAGCAGGCTTGTGATGGGGACAAAACCACTAGGCCAGCTGAAGTGCATCTACACCAGTGCACCCAGCATAGGTAGCAAGCACAAGGAGCTGGAAGCCATTGTACAACAGGAAAGTTATGTATTTGCTATCATGGAAACATGGTGGGATGACTGTAATGACTGGAGTGCTGCAAAGGATACCTATACGCTCTTTAGAGGAGACAAGCAAAGCAGGAGAGGTGGTGGGGTGGAACTGCATGTGCCTGTGGGCATAGATCAGAGGAAGGTCAGCAGGGTGGACATCATGGCAGTTGGAGTCTGTTATATTCCACCCTACAAGGACGAACAGACAGAGGAGGCATTCTACAAGCAGCTGGCAGAAGTCTCATGGTTGCTGACCCTTGTACTCATGAGTGACTTCAACTTGCCAGATGTCTGCTGGAAATACAACACAGTGAAGAGGAAGCAGTCTAGGAAGTTCTTGGAGTGTGTGGAAGACAACTTGCTGACACAGTTGGTAAATGAGCCTGCCAGAGGAGGTGTCCTGCTAGACCTGTTGTTTGTGAAAAAGGAAGGACTGGTGGGTGATTTTTTAGTCCATGGTTGTCTTTGGCATAGTGATCAGGAAACATTAAGCTTCAGTTCTGGGTGAAATAAGGAGGGGTACCAGCAGAACTTCCACCTTGGACTTCCAACGAGCAGACTCTGGCCTGTTTAGGACATTGATTGACGGAGTCCCTTGATAGTCAGTTCTGAAGTGTAAAGGAGTTCAGAAAGGCTGGATGTGCTTTAAAAAGGAATTGTTACGTATTCAGGAGCATGCCGCCCCCAACTGTAGAAAGACAAGTCATCAGGGAAAAATACCAGCCTGATTAAACAGAGAACTTAGGCTGGAATTTAGAGAAAAAAAGAGAATCTATCATCTCTGGAAGCAGGGTCAGGTAACTTGCGAGGACTATAAGGGTATTGCAAGGTTATGTAGGGAGAAGATTAGAAGAGCCAAACTAGAATTTGAATGTATTTTATGAGATTGAAAGTCTGGAGTTATACTCAGAACTAAGGGCATATGATCTCAGGACAGTGCAATATAATCAATGTGATCCCACTGTAAGTAAAGATCAGGTTCATGACCACCTGAGGAACTTGAATGTAAGTCAATGGGACCTGATGAGATGCATCCCAGAGTCCTGAAGGAATTGACTGATAGAGTTACCAAGTCACTTTCCATGATGTTTGAAAAGTCATGGCAGTTAGATGAAGTACCTGGTGTAAAAGGGAAAAAAGCCCGCGATAAAGATGGAGAGAGACTATTTACAAGATCATATAGTGACAGGGCAAGGGAGAATGGCTTCAAACTGAAAGAAAGTGGTGAAGCACCAGAAAAGATTTACCAGAGAGGTTGTGGATGCCCCATCCTTGTGAGTATTCAAGACCAGGTTGGATGGAACTCTAAGCAATCCGGTTTAGTGAAAGGTGTCCCTGTCCATGGCAGGGTGATTGGAAATAGATTATTTTTAAAGTCCCCTCCATGATTCTATGGTAAATGGTTGCTCCAGAAGCCCGGTTCAGCTGTGGATCAGAGCACTGACAAAGAAGAAAAGGCTAAAATCAGCGGTGTGTCTTTCTTAATGTTTGAGTGAGACATTACCAATATCATTACTTCTAGGACCACAAACTCTTCCACTCCCCTAGGACTTCTCTATGCATTGCACAGGGAAGAAGCTAAACATTTTAAGGGTCACTGTAAACCCAGTATTTACTTATTTTGGAGATCTTTTCTTTGCCACTTACAAAATGACCTTTTACTATGGTTTTCTTGAATGCTCTGTATGTTGTTTACAGAGAAGAGCAGTTTTGTGGGTTTAGCCTTTATTGGAACAAAGTGTCTGCATCACCCTGACAGCTTGCATCACAAGAAGTCAGGCTGCACTTTCTAGCATACTGACCAGTACTGACAACAGGCTCAAGAACCCATTTCAATTAAACATCAAAGCTTCAAATCAGCTTATACCTGAACAGGATTTAGCAGCAGCTGACCAGAAAATCAGCTAATAAAGATGTAATTCTGAATAATATTATTAAAACCCGAGCAGATGCAAATTCCCAGTTTGACTCTTTTGCCCACAAGTGCAATAGAGAACAGAGACTACGTGCAGAGAGGAGGAAATGGTCCTTTTACACAGCATGCATGGGAGGATCAGCATGCTGATGATCACACCCTGTGAGACTACCAAATGGGAAAGCACATGCTAGGAATTTAACCAACTTCAGAACTGCTCTTCAAAGATGTAAAGACATTTCATGATTATTTCATAATGACGGTAGCAGCCCGAATTGGGCTAAAAAAAGGAGTTTTCAGTAGTTTTCAACAGTGTGTAATCAAGTACTGAATTGAAGACATTGAGATGCTGGAACAGGGTCCAGGGAAGGGCAATGGAACTGGTGAAAGGTCTGGAGCACAAGTCTTATGAGAAGTGGATGAGGGAGCTGGGATTGTTTAGCCTGGAGGCTCGGGGAGACCTTATCACTTTCCACAGGTATCTGAAAGGAGGTTGTGGCCCGGTGGGGGTTGGTCTCTTCTCCCTGGTAACAAGTGACAGGATGAGAAGAAATGGCCTCAAGTTGTGCCGGGGGGGTTTACATCGGTTAGTAGGAAAAAAACCACAGAAGGGGTTGTAAAGCATTGAAGGAGACTTCCAAGGCAAGTGGTGGAGTCACCACACCTGGAAGCGTTCAGAAAATGTGGCTACGGCACTTGAGGACATGGTTTAGTGGTGAACATGGTGGTGCTGCTGGGTTGATGGTTGGACTTGATGATCTTAGAGGTCTTTTCCAGCCTTAACAATTCTATGGTTGTATGAATACTGCAGATCAATTATTGTTTACATGGTGGGTTGTAGAGTCTTTCCTTCTCTTTAGGAACACTCATCAGCTTTCTGTGGCAGTGCTTGGACTGTAGATGCAAGTGTGATCTGAGAAGTTATGTGGTGATGTACAGTATCAACATTCAGTGACATTGAGCTGCCAACAAGCAGAGCTGTTGGCAGTTCCCATGACATGTCAGATCTGCAATCAGATGTGTAACTGGAGAAAATAGATACAATAAACATGTTTTAAAGCCTCTCATCTGTAAGAGAATGCGAGGAAGTCAGAGGAGCTTTCCATTACAAAAAAAAAGGAAAGTTTTTTTAGGTCATAACACAACACTTAGTACTCGTTACCCTACTGCCATTTAGGTAACCTGCCAAACCTTGTCATCATGTGGATCATCCAGAAGATTGTTCTTAAAATATAGGCTATTATCCTACAGAAACCATTTTGAAAACACAAATTAATTTTTGAGAAAATAATTTGAGCTTAACAAACTTAAGCTAAGTCCACATCAAATTACCTTGTAGGAAATGCCACTCAGGTAGGTAACTAATTACCATTTAATTGTTAACATTTCCTGTTAAACATTAAAAAATAAGCAATGGCAGAATTTTTTGACTTGAAATTTGACCAAGAATGATTAGAGCACAAGTCAAGAAGAGCCATTTGTTCAGGCCTCTGTTTCTTTACTGTTTTTGACCCTTCTGATCATCCATTGTCTTGTACCTTATGTTGTGCCTTATGCAGAGAGAGCATGAAGATGCCTTCTGCTCTAAGTTCTAGTTATGTAATTAATTAGAAATCTCAGATTAAAGCCCTTAAAAGTGTCAGGAATTCCCTCAAAGAAAAATGGTGGAGGTAAGAAAATAGTCTGGATCTCTGTGTTATTTTGTTGTTGTTGGGGATTTTTTAATAACTTTTATGTTAATGGATTCACATATAGCTTAGAGATGTTTGTTAAGACCTCTGGAATAACTAGAAATCATGAGTTAAAAACCATTATTTTGGGCTCTCATTGGTGTGAGTACAAAATAGGAAACATTATTTTGTATTTTCTAGGAAAGTTTTTTTTTGTACAAAGGAATTAAGGTGATACTGGTGTTTCTGAAAGATTTTCCTACTTTCCTCTTTATCTTTCCAACAGAAACTCTCAGGCCTTGAAACATCACATGAATTTATGCATGTTTATTCTTGGCAGCGTAAAGCCATAGTAAATATTTAGTAAAATAGACATTCTTATCTGATGTTATTTAAATTTTTTTCTCAAATACATGCAAAGCAGCCATGCAACTCTAATTCATATTAATAGGAAATGCATATAAATATAGAGAAAACAATAAGGTAGTTCTTCAAAGTGCTTGTGGATTATAAATCAGACCGTATGGGACTGAGTATCCATTGCACTACCTCAGCAGTTACCTCAATTTCAGTATAATTGGGTTCTAATTAAATTTTACTTTTGGAGAAAGGCTGCTAAAAATTAAATCTTAAGAGCTTTATGTTTCAAGCTGAGAACATGTTGGCAAGTGTTCATTGTAATAAGCCTGTTAAAAATCCATTTATTCATCTCATTTAGCTTCTATAATTCCCACAAAGCACAAAACCAACAAAGAACAACTGAAAACCAAACTCAAGTGTCCTGTGAGATGGTTTCCACTAGGATTGTCTTAAAAATGAAAATTCTTCCCAAGAAAAGAAATTATACAAAAAATATCAACAATTTTTCTTGAAAATGTCACATTTTATGTGAAAAAACAAATTACAAACCTTTTAAGAAAAATTACGGTACTTCTTGAATCTAAGCAAAAAAGCAGAGAAAAATCAGAGTTTTTACTTAATGCCAGAGATTTTCTGGTTTTGAGGAGAAGAACATTTCCATTTAGCTCAGCTGGTCAGAGCATGCTGCTAATAATGTGATGGTTGTGGGTTTGATCCCCACATGGGCCATTCACTTAAGAACTGGACTTAGGATCTTTGTGAGTCCCTTCCAACTCAGACTATTCTGTGGTTCTGTGAACCCAAACTACCCAGTTCAAACTCTCTGGCATAAATCTTAACTCTAGGGAACTGTTTGACAGTCCCCATCCAGAAGTGATATGTGTAAAAGGTCAATTTTTAAAGGATCTGTCATGCATACTGAGAATTTTTACTAGAGAATTGCCTTTATATTTATCAACATTATGTATGGCTTTTATTTAATGTGAAAGATATTGATATGAACAAGCACAACACAGTAATTTGACTGAAAGGCAGAAAGCAAACGTGTTTATTCCATCGGTCTGTCAGATGAAAATAAAGGTATCTTCTGACAGTCTAATATCAGACATTGAATGAGTGAAGCCATGGCACATCAGAACACTTCAGCATTTTCCCGGAGCTTGCACAATGGCAGAACCAAGACAAAGTTTTAATACAAAAGCAGTTTCTCTTCTTACTGAAGCAAGAATATACACAGCAGGTATAGTCCTTGGATACACCCTTCAGACATGTCAGATAGATTGAAACTTTACTTTTTTGTAGCTGTCTTTCATGTAATCCCATTGCATCAATGTCTGCATGCATTACTCATAAAGAATAAGAGAAAATGTCAAGTCTGTGACTTCTGCATTCTCTTGTGTTTTATAAAATATGGCAAATAATGTGTGACAAGTGAGCAGAAAATTCTGTGGGGGGTGTAATCAATGGGAGAATACTCATTTTGCAATGCATGTTTCACACCTTTTTGCTAAGTGACAAATAGGTTGTAAAGATACAAAATTGTCACAAGCCATAAATACCTAGCAGAGAACTAGAATAAATCACATACCTGATACTGCTGAGTAGACACTCCCATAGGAGTGCTGTGGGCTTCTGTGCCCTTCAGAGAGTGTGTTGCCTTATGGCATTGGTCAGAAGTGGGGATGGATAGCGGCACAGGACTCACCAGGAAAAAGCACTTGACAAAACCCAACAAAACCAGATCACTATCAGTCTTTTGATAAATCAATTAAGATATTAAATATTAATTATATTAATTTAATGTAACAAAGTTAACATCAAAATTAAGAGTGTGCTTCATCTGGCTGTAATTATTAATCCAAATGTAGTCTAGACATTTCTTCCAGAACTGGTGTTCACTTTATTTGCAACTCACTCCACCTAGCATAGATGTGTAATTCACCTTCTACAGAGTGTATTGCTCTGTATATGTCCATGCCCTCATCCAGAGTTATGCACAGACTGAATGCCTGGATATTTATACAGTCTCTCAATTAAAAGAAAGGTGTTTGCTGGGCAGTCATAAATGAACCCACTTTGTTTTCTGTACACAGTTCTTTCTCCCCATAATCATCAAAACTGTTGCAGGAAAGAAGGTGGAAAATCCTTCTTGCTTTTGAAGACTCATTGACAGAAGAACCCCATAATTTGCAAATAGTGATGTTCTGCCAGGACAGAGAGGCATAACCTCTGTAAGACCCATGCTGAAGGCAGAAGTGGTTGAGTATCTCAGAGAACAATGTACCACTACCATAGTGGTACATACATGCTTCACTGGTAATCCAAAAGAAAAGCTCCCTCCCATATCTGGAAAAATGCTTGGTCAGTCACTCCTGCAGACTTTCCTGTGCAATTCAATAGCTGCTCAGCATGCCCAACAAGTTGGGCATTACACATGCTCTTGTGAGGGTGCTACAATGGCATGCTCACCCAGAAGGAGGAATTCCTCTGTTACGGGGTGAGGAAATAATGAAAGAGGACAAAAGGAAGGTACCAGAGAAGAAGCCCCTAAGATTCCCCAAAATAGGAGACATTGCTCTGACAACCTGCCTTGGTTTCTCCTGGGCTTAAGAGTGCAGGGGGAAACATACTTCAGGGACTTCATTGTATTTTCTTAGGTTATGGGGAACTAGAAAAGTCAATGCTATGTATGCAGATCTTCCTGGTAGGGGAGTCCCTTAGATAGAGAGATACATGGGTAAAGCATGACATGAACAAACAGGAAGAATCTAGCAATACATCCCTTATTGGGGATTTTAGACAGAGATGGAGCTTCTTTTGCTTCCTTTCAGCAGGCATTTCTAATTGTGTATTGCAATGTAATGCACACACAAAGACTTTCCATTCTGTCAGGCATCCTGATCATTCACACCATGAGGAACATCTGGACGATTTCATATGCTGCAGTTTGTGCTGTAGCAGTTAAGAAAGCTATTTTTTCTCTTCCTATTTAAATTCCGTGAGTTTTTCAACTCCACAAGAGAAAGAAAACCCCCAAAGCTAGAAATTAATCTTTTATACAGTAATATCATGATAGAAAAGCCTTAAAAGAAAAAGGGAGGAATATGATATTCTCAATCTGTTTTTACACCCCCAGGCTATGGCGATAAATAACACTTGGCTTTTCCTCTCCTTCCCTATTCATGTGGCAAAGTTAGTGTTGTTCTTTCTGGAAAAACTCCATGGTGCAAATAACAGGACAAATCCACTTTCATCAAGGTGGGAGTTGAAGGCAGAAGATTAACATGAAAATTTAATGGTCCTCATAAGATTATAATTTTATGGATGGGGAAAGAAAACATCTGAGACCAGCCTTTAAGTCTTAAGAGGTAATATATGAGACTTCACAGACGATGCAGAATGAACTTTATCTACAAGTTGTTTACAGCGTTTAGGAAGGAAAATTCCTGAAGCTGTCTACAGACTATGGTTTGTGATACGCTGGAGGATGTACCAAGTTACAGAGTCCTGTGCTGATATGAAGCTGGGATATAGGTAGGACATTCACTCAGACCTGAAATTTGGAAAATGTCTAAAAATACAAGACATTCTTACTGCACTGGTATGCCTTCCAGGAAGAAAGACTACAATAATGTTAAGGCTGGTCTCTAAAACTTACCACACAGAAGGAGTAAAAAGGAAACTTCTCTTTTTAGTGATTATTTTAAAAAAGAAGGGTAGGTCTTTGTGGTAGGACCCTTACTGTGATCTGGATGAGCAATTTGTTAGAAGTATGACAGAGAGAGAGGAAAGTAGCTGAGAAGGTAGGCAAAAGGACCTTAAACCACTATTATTTACTTTTAAAAGTAAATCCCAGCATCCTATATTGACCGAAGAGGTCCTATATTTGTTTTAAAAGCCTTACTGAAATAGGACACTGTTACTTTACTGAGAG
>VZRV01000341.1:1460745-1476784 GCA_013398115.1 Falcunculus frontatus
CTCTCCAACCTGGTCTTGAACATCTCCAGGTATGGGGGAGTACACAGCCTCTCTGAGCAACCTGTTCCAGTGCCTCACCACCCTCACAGGAAAGAATTTCTCCCTAACAGCTAATCTAAACTTAACCTCCTTCACTTTAAGGCTATTCCCCCTAGTCCTGTCACTACATGCCCTTGTGAAAAGTCCCTCTCCAGCTCTCTTCTAGGACCCCTTCAAGTACTTGAAAACTGCTTTAAGGTTTCTCCAGAGTCTTATCTTCTCCAGATTGAGTAACTCCAACTCTCTCCATCTTTCTTTGTAGGAGAGGTGCTCCAGCCTTCTGGTCAACTTTGTGGCTCTCCTCTGGACTCAGTACAGGAGGTTTACATTCTTCTTAAGTTGGGCCTCCAGAGCTGGACACAGTACTCCTGGTGGGATCCCACAAGAGCAGAGTAGAAGGCAGAATCCCCTCCCTCGACCTGCTGGCCATGCTGCTTTTGATGCAGCCCAGGATCTGGGTGACTTTCTGGGCTGCAAGTGCACGCTGCCAGCTCATGTCCAGGACCTTGTCCACCAGCATCCTCAAGCCCTTCTCAGCAGGGCTGGTCTCAATCAGTTCATCCCCAAGTGTGTACTGATATCAGGGTCCCATGACCCATGTGCAGGACCTTGCACTTGCCCTTAACTTCACAAGGTTTGCATAGGTCCACCTCACAAGCCTCCCAAGATCCCTCTGGACTGCATCCTTTCCCTCCAGCATACTGACATCATGTAGCTTGGTGTTACCAAACTTGCTAAGGGTGCACTCAATCTCATTCT
This sequence comes from Falcunculus frontatus, assembly GCA_013398115.1. Lineage (NCBI taxonomy): Eukaryota > Metazoa > Chordata > Aves > Passeriformes > Falcunculus > Falcunculus frontatus. The sequence continues at coordinate 1,461,544 of VZRV01000341.1, forward strand.
CCATGTTGCTTACAAATATGTTAAACAGAGCTGGAATGGTGCAGTCTTTTCCCGGGCACGATGCATATTAAGATAAATGTCATACATTTTATTTCCTTTTCTTTCACCAGCTTATCTATTTGTCCTGTAAATACGTGTACATGCAGTACCTTTGAAGGTTCCTACTCTTTCTTGGTGTTTTAAGCATTAGCAGAATGAAACCAGTGCTAATAAAAATAATGTCATGTTATCTATTTGTAAACCTGTGTGTAATGTTAGGCAAATATTTTCATTATATTGTACTCAAAATATCTGCTACATAACTCTTACTCATTTCTGTAAATGCTGATGAATAAATTGGTTATTTTTTGTGTACTCTATGACTCTCAGTGATTTACCATTCAGGAAATAACACTGTGAGTTTTGACAACCTGAATTTTACCCATCTTACGGTTTATTTCTATAAGAACATTTTATAAACTTAGACTTACTGTCTCCTGTACTGAGCTGACAAGTAGATGTATCATTAAACCACATAAACATTAGTTTATGAAATATTTTCCTTTTTCCCCCTTTCTTGGCATGATAAATGAAATCTGACTTAGAACAAAAAAAATGTTATGACCTACGCCTCAGCTTTCACTTGAAAAGCGTCTTTGATAAACTGACAGAAAGTGTGTTGCTTGATTTCTCATTCCCCATCTATAAAACTATTTTATTCAGCTGTTAAAAAGGGAAAGAATAATATGCAGAAGGGTGGTTATTATGTAAAAAAGAAAGGGGAAAATCAGAAGCCTAGTCCCTAGTTTGCATATATTAGCCTTAGTGCTCTCCCCTAAGTACAAAATTCATTACATAGAGCATACAACAAATATTTTTTCTCAGGTGGACCTTATCTTTCCAAAAACTGTCAGCGGTTTCCTTGTTCCCAGACTTCATGCTCATTCAGCTGTTGGCATATCTGTAATGACTGTCAAGAAGAGGGTTGATTAGTACATACTGTGGTAGCTTTTCCAATTAAGGCTTTTTTTCCAAGAGTGTGAATTTCATGTTTTGGTAGCAATCCATGAAGGATTAAACTTTTTGTTGACACATCTCAATGGGATTTGAAGTTACTTAATCCCCTAAAAACTGGCCTCTCAAAATTTTGCCAGTTCACTTCCCCAGAATAGTATTTCATAATCATCCTCAAACCTCATTTTTTCAGACATTTTCAATGTAGTACTTTTAAGCAGATTTGGGGCTTTTTATTAGTTTTTGGCAGATATTCTGGCCCTGCAGAAAGTATAACCTATTTTGATGCAGGATTTCCGAAGTATTCATGTACTCAGAACTGACCAAAAAGGTGTCCAAATATATGTTTCTCTCAAGTAATCAATCCTCTAGCTGTTTGCTTAAAGCCAGCTCTTTTGTTATGTTGATGGTTTTTCATCAATGTAAGCAATTAGAAGATTTTTCTTGGGAAGAAGAAATGAATTACCAACTCTGCAGAAAGAGTAATATTCTCTGTTGGGCAAAGGGGTGCTCTTTTGGTGTGTCAACAGCAATGTGATGGACCGTAAGTACCAGGGGCTTAGTCCATCACTCATGACTGAAGTGTCCGCAACTGTCTAAGGCACACACAAGACAATGGTCATCTTTGAGAGGAAGTATTCCCTGAATGCCCTATTTGGGATTTTAAAAATCAAGAAAGCATCACAGTGGGCACTAATGTGGCAAGTAGACAAGGAGGTGAAACCCATGCAGTGAGCTTCAACACCTAAATGTTTTTCAGTAGTGTGCTCTTCCAACTTACCACATTCTCTGGGGATTCACAGTGAGTCTAAGTCTGATAATTCTCCAATTAGATTTCTGATTAACGTGCATAGGATATGCTCCCATCTTACCTTCCACCCTTTGGTTTAGCTTTTATAAAGTATTTGTTCCACTAAGCCTGTCAGGGAAGCCAATAATCCTAGCAGAGTGTGGACCACAAGCAGTTTCCACACACTGTACTGAATGGTAGATCCTAAATCTGAAGCAAGAGTTACCTGCTGGAAAAAAGACAGCAATCTGCTTGTGACCATCTTGGCTTTTGAGTAAATGACAAAAGAGAATGGAAGAGTTTTGCAGTGGCCCAAAAATGGGGGAGATGTTGCAGTGACCCAGCCCACCTTTGGGCTGTCTGTCAATCAGGGCATTCAGTGGGCAGATTTTCCCTCATTAGACAATGGGTCCATGGGTGGACCAGAGGGTGGTGCCATGGGTGGCACTGAGATTTAGGCCAAGCCCACTGGGAGTCTCCCTGGTTGACGGACTTCCCCCTATTCCAGAAACTTCTGTTCTATTTGGTTGTTCATTGGTTCTTCCCCTCATGTTTATGCATTCCCCTTATTGACTATGTAATTATGTTCTGGAAAGTTCACTTCAGTTGTATTCCCTATTGGTTGGATCGGTTTTATCCCTCCCTACAAGCCCTTTAATTGGTCACCTGTCACCCCACATCATTTCCCCATTGGTTTGTTCCCTGATCCCTCCCCTCTCCACCCCCTGGTTAAAACCCACTGTCATCCCTTTCCCTGCGCTCTTTGTGGCACTCCTTTCTGACTCTCTGTTCTTCCGGCCCCTGCTGGGGAATAAAGCCTGGAGCTGCTGTTACAAAGAGTCCCTCTCTCTCCTTCACTCCCGCCGATCGCTACTGTTACCAGTGACTGCTGCTAGCTCCTCGCAGGAGTCCCAGGGCAGGCTGCTCTCTGCAGAGAGCCTCCACCTGGCTGCGAAAGAGCTGATTGTCCTGCCAGTCGGGTCACTCGCTCTAAGTCGCCTGCTTGGCCTCCGGGCGGCCAGCGGTCAGCGACAATAGAGGAAGGAAAGAAGTGAATAATTTGCTTGCCAGCATTACCTAGAATGAAGTAGGTGTTAAAAGACAGACCAGCTGTGACGAAGAGGGAGATGCCAAGAGGCCATCATAAAGTCACGAGGACGTGAGAGGACACAAAAGAAAGGCTGGGATAGGGAGATGAAACCAACCAGTGACTTGGGATTGGTTGGCCTGAAGATATGGAACAGGCAGCAGTGACTTTGGAGGCAGGGAGCTGGGTTAGGAGAAGCTGGAGCTACCTGGTGAGCGTGTCTAGGCTGCTGTCACATACGCCTTTTGGCCGTGCAGAAGCTCTCACAGATTCAAGGAAGACAGCTGCACAAAGAAATAATGACTCTGTGATAAAACCATGCAGTACCTGTGGGACTTCTGGTAGCTGCTGTATTGGCTTGATTTGTTTTCAATTTACTATATATTGTTTTCTGTGAAAAAGATGCAGCTGGGAAGCAAGGGGGGAGGTTGCTTATTTCTAGGTGATGCTGCCTGACACATGCAGCACCTTCTGAAGTCTTCATCTCCTGGAAGCAACTGGGGAGGGAGGAAACCTGCAGATTGTGCACAAAACACCTAATACCTTAATTTTCTAAAAGTGATTAAATAGGTTGATTCTAGCAGAGGGTAGTGGATACTGTCATCTCCCAGTACATGGTCAATGAAAACCAGTCAGCCCAAATCCTCCAGGAACCATGCTCCAGGGAACACCCAGGTATTTTCTGCAACAGCTTCCATGACAGAGGCAGAGAAGTACTCCCAAGACTACCTTTTGGAGACACAGGCTCAAACAATGAATTGGACAGAAGCCTTGTGTGCCTTTGCTGAAAGCTCCAGATGCTGATTCATTGGCAGCTGCTCACTATCACTGAAAGTTTTTTATTATCTGCAGAACAAATTGGTTGTCTTTCTACATATGTCTGCCAAAAAACCACCTTCCAGACAATTAGCTAATTGCTAGCCAATAATCTTTGGACTGTGTGTTGCAGGGTCTCTTACATTTCAGCCCATTTTTTGAGGCAGTACAAATTAAGAGAAAGCTGCTTCAAATGAAAAACTACTTTAAAGCTGCTCTAGGTTGCACTAGACTGCCAGTTGCAGTGCAGGAAGGGATCTGGCACAGAAGAGCAGTGTAGTTGTGTCCTCCCAGTTCTTATCTGATACAGCCTTCATGCTGACTCAGATCAGTGCACAGCAGCAGGAAGCCACACATGATACGTTATGATTTCTAGACATCCTTCCCTGAATAAACATTTTTTTATGTGGAAGAGGAAAAAATTTGTGCTAAACATAAGTGTCAGGAAAAGATAATTGCTAAAAAAATAGCATATACTAGCATCAACACAGCAGCAGTTGTTTTCCTGTTGCTTAAGCTAAGACTATGATAAAGTTAGAATTACTTTTAAGGTTCAGCAGAATTCAGTAGAGTAATTAAATAACAGTTTGTACAAATGATGATATAAACACTGGGATAAATAATTTTTCTAGCTGCCAAATTTCTAAGTGTGGATAGAAGGCTGTTTTCTCTGTATCCACTGTGTTGAACTCATTAATTCCACAGCTGGGGGAGTCATCTGTGACCATGACAACCTCATAAAAGTAAGACATGGATACAAAATGATCTAAAAGGTTGCATTAATTGTCAATGCATTGATGCTGATAACTCAGACTTCATTTTTCAGTTTTGAAATGCTAACACTTCAGTCAAATGTTTAAATGAAAAACAGAATCATGGTATCAAACCTTAGAGAACCAATCTGAAGAGAGGTAGCTGCTTGACAGAACTAAGGCCACTCATCCCAGAGGTGTATTAATGATTTTGCAAGGAGAACTTTCTGCCTTCATGGGAGATGGACTTCATCTTTTAGTAACAGAAATATATATTTTCTTGCTCTATTTCACTCTAGCTATTTTATTAATTTATTTATTTTCCATGGTGGACGCTCAGTTGCGCCCCGAAGCAAAACCTTTGGTTGTTAATCATGGCCACTGAATTGCATGGAAAAGCAGAGATGTAACGTCAGTAGTTCTCACCAGGATACCGGCTCAGGGTACGTGCTTGGTTTCCTACCATTCTTTACCACGGTCTGCTAAATCTTATGAGAACTACAAGAGTGCTCTTCCATCACTGGGATTAGTTGCTCTATTTCAGCTGCCATACCATGGAAATGCCTTTTTCAAGGGCCAAGGAACCAGAAACTGAAACAAGAGAGTTTCAGCATTCTTTTCTCACTGAATTGCTTGCAAATGATGAGAGAAACATGAGCAATCTCATTTTCAGTAATGTGATAAGAAAGAGCTAAACTAATGGATATGCAGTTATAGAAAAGAGGGGATGATCGTAAATGAAATATCTTTCATTTAGATGTGAATGTGCAGATCCACTTTGATGAGTTAACAAAATGTATTGTCTTTTCAACACAGTATTAGTTCTTAATAAAGTTAAAGGCATTTGATTGCTTTGACTGGGAAGAAAGCCAATCCTAATCACAAGCATTGTAAATACCGGTCTAATCCCTTTCTCTGTTTTATTTTCCAGGTATTAAGAAGACAATATTTCTATGCATTTCTATTCCTTTCTATGCATTGCTAACACAGGACAGGACAGTCTTCCAGGAGGTAGATTGTTTTAGGTTCAAAAAAGGTTTCTGCAACCATTTTCTTAATCACCTTATTCATTACATGGATACCATGGGGGTTTTGAGAGCATGAATGACTATTATTATGATTACTGTAGCTAAGAGTGAACAGAAAAAAAAGGAAGAGGGAGAATAGCAGAAAGAGGATAGAGAATAAAATAGAGAATCATCATAGTGAAAGGAAAATAAAATCAGTTTTAAAAATCTGTTTTATCTAGTCATCATAGCTCCTTCACAGATAATAGACTGGTATAATTTTATGGGAATTCAAACACAAGGTTAAATCACAAGGAAGAATGTCTTGCTTAAACACTTTTAATGAACTTTGTTAACTTTCAAAATTTTTATACTAAGTGACCTTATTAACAGCTCTGGGGGACAATTTGGAAAAGTTAAAGGAAAAGCAAAAAGAAAGAGACTCAAGCTCAGCTATTTATTCAGGTCACCAGCACGCAAAGCAGAAATCACAGCCCTAATGTAGGCATCTTGTGAAGATACATTCTTTAATGCAACACATGGCTAAAAAAAAAAGAGAGGGTTGATCCCATCTGTTTCACCCATCCTTCTTGCTCTTTGTATTCTTTTCTAGTGTCACCATTTCATTTTAAAGCAGCCTATTCCCAAATATTTTATGCTTTCCTGGGAATTTGTTATAAGCTTTGGTTTTTTGTATGGTATATCAACCAATTGAGAATATTTATTAATGCAAAATCATACTCCAATCTATTGTTGTAATACAATTTCTTGACATCTTCTTCAACGCACTGATTTTTTCCTCTATACTAACACACATTCTTAACTTAAATTTTTACGGTTCTTCTTTTAAATCTTCTTTTTACCTAATTAAATGTTATTAGTGTTAGAATTCTGCACTAACATTTCTCAAAACTTTGGCCTTGCAAGCTAACAAACAAATGAAAAATATAGTTTTTAAGGACGATATTGAAAAGATCTATATACTTATGTACATCAACAGTTAGTATGATGTCTATAGAATACATTTATAAAAAACAAAAAACAAACAGTACCTGTTTGAGTGATAACTCAACTGGTGGTATAAGCATAACTTCTTCCACTAATTTCAGTTTTGCAGGTGAAATTTTTTCACAGCTCAACAGAGTAATCATTATGAGTGGTAGACTCATTTCTTTAGGTGACTCCTGTAATTGGGAATGCCAGGTGAAAATAAAAATCAGAATAATTTCTGACATATTTTAATTACGGCACAGGGTTTGGAGACTGATACAAGCGATGGTGTGAAAGGTGTATTCTATGAGGTAAATTTAATAACACTGTCACAACTGCCGTCAGAATTCTACAATAATTATGATAACTGGGATAAAATAAACAAAGTGACAAAAGCCACATGTACCTGATCATGTTCCAGCAGTGCAATATATAAGTACAATGGGATATGGCAAAGGGGTAGTCAAGACACAGGCTATGCACGTGGTTCAGAGGTCATCCAGTGTCCTGCCAAGCACCCAGACAGATGGAAGAAGAGTATGCGAGAGTGAGCAAGTGCCAGGGGGGGCTGGAGAGTCAAAAGGCAGGCTAGTGCCAGGGCAAAGGAGCAGCCCTCAGCAAGCTGGAGCCAAAGCAAAAACACAAGACACAAAAGGCCCCCAGACTCAAAAAGCTCAAAAGACAAGACTCAAATAAGCCCCAGTTACCAAGCCCAAAGCCAAAAAGCCCCCAGAAAACCAGTCTCAAAAAGCCTCCAAGAACTTGTGACACAGTTACTGTTACGGCTGCTGGCTCCTCCCAAAGTCCATCCACTGACAGGAGACTATTGGCCCAGTCCAATATTCCACTGCAGTCCATTGGTGGAGACCTTTCGCCATCTGATTGGAGAGTGTCTCTGGAGGATAAACTGTCTTCGGTGTTCCCCCGCTGACTACCTGTCCCATGTGAGACATAAAATGGTTGCCAGACAAAGTCTCTTCTTATATTTTTTAACTGCTTAGTATATTTTCACTTCTAATGTTGGCTGACAAACTTCATCAAGAACTTTTTTCCAACTAATTTTCATATTTACTGGAGCTTTTGAACATTTAGACAAGTAGTTAGCCTTAAATGAATGAGAAAGAACTTCATTAAAAGTCAATTTCCAGGCAAAGAGGTTTTTATTCCATGAAATACACTTCAATCAAATCCACCACTGAACAAATCCCTTATGGGTCCCTTACAACTCAGCATATTCTATGATTTATACATTCCAGCAAGCTTTGAGCCCTGTGAGAAGGGTGGAAACCAAGCCTTCTGGTAGGCAGAGTTGTCTTTCTTCTTTCAACATGGTCTGTAACGGGCCTGATGAACTATCGTAATCCAATACATTTGGGTCTCTGTTCATAGTTAATAAACACTGATGGGGGTTTTGAAAAAGGATTAAGTTGCTATCTGAGGTTTACTACACACCTCCTTCCTAGTTTCATTATTTAGTCTGGTATCAGAGTCACCAAACCATGACTTACCAAAGGGGAAAACCAGGAAACACTAAGAGCTACAAAGAAGAGGAACATGCGAACTACCAAGTGCGATAAACACGTATTATGGTGTTGGCTTTCGCCAACATTGGAATAGATACTAGGTGTTGTGTATGAAAATATTGACTTTGTGGGAGTGGCTTTGCTGTTATGAAGGGAGGGAACTGGGTGTTGGCTTTCACTGGGGCTTAGAGCTATTTTTAACACTAATATTGAGTTGTGATAGGAGAGTTGTTGTAATTGGGCAACATTTAACCAATGAGGGAATCGAAACCTATTGAATGTATCAAAAAGTAAAAAATGCCCTCCATGACGATGACTGCGCATGCTCTAAAAAGGCAAGATGGAGGAGGAGTCATTAACTAGTTTTTAAAAAAAGTTTGAATATGAATAATGGTTTATAGATATGTATTTGGCTGACGCAATACCCAGGGTATATAAGGGGGTTGCTCTTGTTAACCAGTGTGCCTCTGTCTGTGGCTATGCACCAGTGCTGTTACTTTTGCTTTGTTGACTTTGTCCTTTAATAAATCTTATAAATTTTAATTGAGGAGTGACCTCAGTTTCTCACACAAGCAAAGCAAGGAAGGCATTACCAGTTCTAGTCCCCTCCACCAGTGATGGCAAAACACTTGGAGATGGGAAACAGTCAAAGACGGAACAAAATATTTCAATTCCACAGCCACTCTCCCATCTAAGAATATACTAGAAATCATGTTATTCACAAGTAGCTCACTGTTGTAGTATTGATATTTCCAGTATCGCCACTAACTGAGGTTTCATTAGGACTAATGTCAACAATATTTTGCCAAGTCCAAACATGAAATTGGTCTGATTCTCGACCCTTCCAGTGAGGCCCATTTGCCTTTCATGAGCAGCTGCAGTGCGAACAGCACCCAGTCTCTTGTTGCCGCTGGCTCCAGAGTCATCACTGCCGAGCAGTTTTGTTAGGGATGTCCCTCTGTGGACTGCTTTGGCTTTGTGTCCAGACAAGCAGCCAGAAGAGAACAAGAAGCCCGGCTGCTGAGGGCACGTACTTGGCGCAGCGTCCAAGTGCCGCTGGCCACTAACACAGAACCATCGCAGTCCTTGCCCGGGGCCAGAAGGGAACCACTGAATTGTCACCATAAAGCCGTTGAGCTCCTCGCTGCACCCCTTGTTATGAGTGTTTTGGTCTGAGTGTTAGAATGTTAATAAAGTTAATAGGAAAAGTTTTAACTATGTAATAGAGCTGAGGAGTGTTTTGGATTTAGAAATGTTTAACTGTTTCAAAATGTATACGTTTGATTACTATGTTTGGTTGTAACCCATTTAAAATTCGTTCAAATGTATCTGAAGAGTTCTATGTAGTTATATTGGGACCAGAGGGAGCAGTCCAGGTGAACAACATCCAGCAGGCCCAATTCACAGAACAGGGTGCTCTGGAAAAATCTAAAACTGCCATCACCACAGAGACAATTCCATACCACCATCGTGTGTGCCAGCAAGGAAGATCATGATTGGACAATAGAACGAGCCAATAGAATCAGCCCCTAGGAAAATGATTGGTCCAGAATGCACCCTGAAACCAGCCAACAACATCGGGCATGCAAATGAAGGATCAAAAGTGTTCCGACCAATCAAGAACGAGCCAAAGACTATAAAACCCGTTCTAGTGCGCTGCAGTAGGTCCTCCTGCGGTGTCTTAATTATCGAGGGGGCGTTCGGCGTCGCGCTCGCTTCGGTACAATCGTCTCTCTGCCTTGCTGTGCCTGGCATTTGGGCTGCTCCCCTCTGCCTGTCCCCAGTTGCCCTTTCAATAAGCCAATTATTCTAATCAGCAATTTTGCCAGTCTGTTATGGACACCCTCGCCTGAAGGCAAGGGCTGGGAGGGAGCACGGGCACGGCTGGCACACGCACGGCCGCTCCGCTCCGCCCCTCTCCGGGACGCGGGGCCAGGAGAGGCCGCTGCGGCCCCCTCTCGGTGCTTCCCCTCTCCACACTACCAAGCTCCCCGCAGCGATCCCCGTGGCGCAGCGGGAACACGGCGTTCAGCGCTTCCGCCATCCCCTCGGTGCCCTCGGTAGTACTCGGCCTCCTTCCACCGTAGCTGCCCCCGCTGCTCGCCCGCCTCCATCGTGGGGCCGCTGCTGGGCACTGGAGTCAAGGAGCGCCCGTCCTTTCCCTGCTCCCCGCCAGCCCCGGGGCGAGACAGCGGCGCTGCAGGGCGCTCTCCCGGGGCTCTGCTCCCGGGGCTCTGCTCCCGGGGCTCTGCTCCCGGGGCTCTGCTCCCGGGGCTCTGCTCCCTCAGACCCACCCAGGTGCCTCGGTTTGGCCCGGCTGGGTTCCTCAGTACCGCGCTAGGCTCGCACTCCCTCACAGGCTGCTCATGGCCTTCCAAGGCAGGGCGCCCCGAGCAGGCGCTCCTCCTCGGTTTTAAAAGTCTACGCGCAACAAAACTGTGTAAGATAACTGTCCTGAAAGAGGGACAGGTTGTGGTTTGGGAAATGTCTGGTGAAGACAACGCTGCCAAACGCCCACAGTAACTCCTGCGTTTGAAAGCCTTCTATTTTCAATGAAAAGAAACATTTCACAACCTAAATGATCGTTTTTAGTCTGCAATTTCCTACAGTAACTTTCACTTTGTTCACTGGTAATTTTGTTGAAGTAACTGAAAATGGAGTTACTTAGAAAGCTGTTAGCCGTACACTTCCCCAGCTCTAAAATCAATATGTGTGGACCTTTGCTCATTGTGTGCTCACTTCTCCAGGTGGGGTGATAATGAAGAAAAATCCCTATGGAATAATTTTCTTTTTCTTTCACATTGTTTAGAAATACTATAGTACGTCTCCAGACAGTTAAAACCTCTTTTTTTAAAAGCTGATTTCTCTGAAAAAGTTTTTAAGGTGACTCTACCTGTTCCTTGAGGAGAATGTGTAGCGAGTGCCTCATTAGATTTTCTTACTTCAGGATGAATTCACGTGGTGGGTGGCTGCTCCTTTGCGCGCATAATTGCTTCAGGAGGGGCTTGTGCAGTCACAGGGCTGGGTGGCAGTAGTCAAATAGTGCAAGATCTGTGTCACATGCACAGGCTTGCTCCAGAAAGCTCCAGTTTAATTAAATATTCCTGGAAGAACAGGTTTCTGGAGGTGTAGTGGTACTGATGTGGGGATCTCTGAGCATGATGATATGCTTGATAATACAACCCAGTGTGAGAGCTGTGCCTTCTGATACGTTTAAATGCCTCTAGATCAGTCTCCCACCTCCTGGCTTTTAACAGGCCCTAAATAAAATGCATCATGAAGGAACATGTTGCAGATAAAAGGGAGACTAGGGAAAACATCAGAGTTCTCTGACAGGAAGGAAATGAGAGAACTGATTGCTCAGGCTATGAAGAAGGCTGATGTACTCAATGACTATTTTACCTCTGTTCACTGGCAAGTGCTCCAGCTACACCCCCAAGTGACAAAAGGAGAATCAGGGACTGAGAGAACAAAGGGGTAACAGTGTTGGTGGGTGAGGGAAGAGTAACTGATGTCATCTGCCTGGATTTGTGCAAAGTATTTAACGCAGCCAGCATGATGTCCTTTTCTCTAAACTGGAGAGATGGATATGATGGATGGACCATGTGGTGAATAAGGAATTGGCTGAATGGTCACACTGAAAGGTTTGTGGTCTGTGGCTTGATGTCCAATTGGACAGCAGTGACAAGAGGCATCCTCAGAGGTCGGTGCTGGGACTGGTGCTGTTTCACATCTTTGTTGGTGACACTGACAGAAGGACTGAGGTGCCCTCAGCAAGTTTGCCAGTCTCCCTGAGCTGACTGTAGCAGTCAAACATGCTGGAGGGAAGGGATGCCCTCCACAGGTACCTGGACATGCTTGAGAAATGGACCCGTATCAACGTCATGAATTTCCAAAGGGCAAGTGTAAGGTGCTGCATCTGGGTTGAGGCAATCCCAAGCACACCCACAGACTTGGCAGAGAGAGTGTTATGATCGGATTAGGAAGAGATGCCTCTGCCTGTATTAAAGGGCAAAGGAGACCATATGATGACAAAATACAGATTTTATTTAACATGGATTTTATTTAACAAGAAATGGGAGGGAGAGAGATGGAAGTAGGAAAGAGGTCTCAGAGAGAGAGAAAGAGAGCAGAAGAGAATCAGTTGGAACTAGACGATCTTTGAGGTCCTTCCACACCCAAACCATTCTGTGATTCTACAAGATGTGGGGATGTGTATTTTAACTGGGTAATATTATTATTATTATTGTTATTATTAGCATTGTAATTATGATTATTATTATGATTATTTGCTACAAATGCTATTTCATCTTTTTTTCTTGATATTTACTACTCTTTTTATTTCTTCTTTGTCTTAGTATTCTTATTTCTATTATTTTTATTATTTTTGTTCTTTTTCTTGGTGTTATTATTATTTCCTATTATTACTACTATTTTTTCTTATTATTATTCTTACTCTTGTTCTTTTTAAAATTTTTATTCTTATTCAACTTTTTCTTCTTATTCTATTTCTTATTCTTCTCATTATTTACTACTAGTAATTCTTCTACATCTTATTCTTGTCTTTATTCTGATTCTTATTATTTTTTCTTTTTTTATTCTTATTCTATTCTTGTCTTTTTCCTATTAATAGTCTTATTCTTAATTCTGATTCTTATTTGCTACTATTAGTTCTTCCTCTTCATCTTTTTCATCTTCTTCTTATTCCTTTTTTTTTTTTTTACTACTAGTATTTCTTAAAACCAACTTTCATTTGTTTTGGGTGAATTGTGTGTCTTGCAGTCCACCAGTGTGCTGTGGGGTCCTGGGAGGAATACCTTCTGTCTATGCCCATTCCTCATGGATAAAATCCCAAAGGATCACAAGTAATCCTTTCAGGATGAGAGGAAATGGCCTTAGATTCCACCAGGAGACGTTCCGATTAAATACCAGAAACGATTTTTCCCTGACAGAATTGTCAGACATTGGAAGAAGTCACTAAGTGAGGTGGTGGAGTCATATCTCTGGAAATGTTCAAGAGTCATCTGGATGGGGCATTTGGGGACATGGTTTAGGGGAGATGGCAGTGGTGCCGGGGTGATGGTGGGACTGGATGACTTTTGAGATCTCTTCCCTTCCTGATGACTCTCTGTGATTCTCTGCTGAGCTACCTGGCACCAGCTGTTCCCCGTGGGTGCTGGTTTGGGGCTGGCCACATGGGTAATGTTTGGTCTTGGGGATACCTGGGATGATCCAAAGCAGCTGGGGATTGCTCAGCCTGCAAGGACATGTCCAGGCAAAGGCAGCCCGCAGGGCTCCCTCAGGACACTGGGCAGGTTGCATGCCAGTCACCCTCTGCGGGGCGCAGGCTGGCACTGGCAGTGGGCACTAACCATTGGGCTGTGGCACCAGGAATGGGCAGCGGAAGAGGCTGCAGAGTGCCTGCAGCACCCAGCTGAGGCGGGAGGGACATTACTGAGGGGGAGCCGCTGCTGGCTGAAGGCCTGGAGTCCCAGCTGGGGAGCTGAGGGGCTGGGGCAGCTGTGGGGGGGAGGGACCTGGCTTTCTGTCCCTGCCTCTGGCACCTGCTCCTCGAAGGCAGGAGAAATCGCATGTCCTCTGTGGGCTTGAGCTTCCAGATGGGGAGGCGAGGCACAGACTGACACTTAGGGGCACAGCTCAAATGCCTGGCACTCAACCCAAGCCTCCCGGGGGACAGGCACTGGGAGCCTGGCTCCTGCAAAGCCTCCCGGTCTTTGCTCATTGTCTTCTTTGCACAGCTTGAGGATGCTCACTTCGTTCTCCTCCCGCAGCAAGGGCTTGACCCCAATGCTCTGGACGGTCATGTGTTCCCACTTGTCCTGCATGACCTTTTTGTCACTGTCGTCTTCCCAACTGGACTGCACGGATGGTCAGTTACCATTCCCTTTTTGCACCTCCTGGCCAATGGAGTCTTCCTCCTCAGAAAGCTCTTGGCCAATGTATTCTTCCCAGTCAAACATTTCTGGGTAGCTACTGACGTCTCTGTGGGACAGCTCTTCCTCATTACATTCATCCCAGTCAGAACGTTCATGGTGGCTACCAACTTCTCCTTGGGACAGCTGTTGCTCAGTAGATATTTCCCAATCAGAAAATTCCTGGTAGCTATTGATGTCTGCTTGGGACAGCTCTTGGTCGATGTATTTGTCCCAGCTAGACAGTTCTTGGAAGCTTCTGGCATCTCCTTGGGACAGCTCTGGCTCACTGCACGCTTCACCCTGGGAAACTTCCCGGTATCTACTAGCATCTCCTGGGGTCAGCTCTGGCTTCCCCTTGGGAAACTTCTGGGTATATACCGGCATCTCCCTGGGAAAGCTCTGGCTCACGGCAGGCTTCCCCTTGAGATACTTCTTGGTAGCCCGCAGCCTCCCCTGGGATCAGCTCTGGCTTACTATAGGCTTCCTGTTGGGAGACTTCCCAGTAGCTACCAGCTTTTCCTGGGACAACTGTGGCTCAATGCAGGCTTCTCCCTGGGACAGTTTCTGGTCTCCACTGGAATTTCCAGGGGCAAGCTCTGGATCACCACAAGCTTCCCCTTGGGACACTTCCCTGTAGATAGAAGCATCTTCCTGGGGCAGCTCTGGATCACTGCAGGCTTCCCCTTGGGATCCTTCCCAGTAGCTACTGGAATTTCCAGGGAAAGCGCTGGCTCACTGCAGGCTTCCCCTTGGGATCCTTCCCAGTAGCTACTGGAATTTCCACAGGCAATCTCTGGATCACTGCAGGTTTTCCCTTGGGAAACTTCCTGGTATGTAACCACATCTCCCAGGGAAGCTCTGGCTCACTGCAGGCTTCCCCTTGGGAAACTTCCCAGTAGATAGTAGAATCTCCATGGGACAGCTCTGGCTCAACGTTGGCTTCCTGTTGGGATACTTCCCAGTAGATAGAAGCATCTGCCTGGGACAGCTCTGGATCACCACAGGCTTCCCTCTGTGAAAAGTCCTTGTAGCTACCGTCATACCCTGGGGCAAGCTCTGGCTCACTGCAGGCTTCCCCTTGGAATACTTCCTTGTAGCTTCTAGCCTCTCCCTGGGTCAGCTCTGGCTCACTGCAGGCTTCCCCTTGGGACACTTCCTGGTATGTACCAGCATCTCCTTGGGAAAGCTCTGGCTCACTGCAGGCTTCCCCTTGGGATGCTTCCCAGTAGATAGGAGCGTCTCCCTGGGCCAGCTCTGGCTCACTGCAGGCTTCCTGCTGGGAAAGCTCCTGGTAGCTATCANTTGTAGCTTCTAGCGTCTCCCTGGGTCAGCTCTGGCTCACTGCAG
>VZRV01000346.1:0-25941 GCA_013398115.1 Falcunculus frontatus
AACCTTCCCGAACCTTTCCTTTCTCTCTGGTACACAATAGCACTTTGTCAATCTGGTGCACTCTCTACATAAACTTTTCCAGAACTGCTGCTCCCACAGGGATTATATAGATACACATAAACAAAGGAAGGGACATCAGGAGAGGATTTCTTGTGTTTAGAATGACTCAGAAGTGAGTGGTGCCCCAGTGTCACATCTGACAGGGCAGCCCATGGCTCAGAGCAGCATTTTGCTTCTCAGCTGAGATGACTTTGAACTGTTTTGCCAGCCAAAGCCTGCAAGACCCCAGCTCTAATCACACCTACAGCAAAGCCCTCACCGGAGGTCAGACAGAAAAGAGAACTCGGCCTCCCTTCTTGCTGGCTCTGGCTGCTGCAAGGCCTCTGGCTGACACGCAGGGATTGCCTTTGCAGAACAGGCACTTGGGTGGCTTCAAGATCTGCTGCTGCAGCTGAAATTTGGCAAAGCTGGCACCAGGGAAGGCAACATTTGTTTGGTTTGTAGATTTGCTTGTTGGTTCCTTAAGTTTGTGTGCGCTTAAGAGCTAGTCAGAAAGGAAGAATCAGCAACTGTGTCTGATAGGAAGAGCATTTCAGTGTTCTGGTGCCGTATCTTCGTACAGAAATTGGGAGGGCACTGACTTGTCAGTGCCAAGCCGGCAGCCGAGGTGCAGCACGGGGAAGGGGGTGTCACCAAGCTGTACTTGGCTAAAGCTCAGGCTTCAACTCTGAGTCTGTAAAAGCTAATGGGCAGAAACCTGCAAACAGATGACATCCGGCCTTCAGTGTGGTTTGTAAAAGAAGATTTCCCAATATTTTTATGTCCGAAGGGTACTCAGTGAGATTAGGATCTCAGAAATCTCTGTGCTAAATGTACCGGTAATGAGATGTTATCGGCTCATCAAGCAGTTAGCTGCTAAATAGAGGAGTCTTTTAGCAAAGACTGCAAAGGCAGTCTTTTATCCTGGTTTAATAGATAAGGAAATGAGATGATCAAATAATTTTCACCATAGTCTTTAAGAGCTTTCGGGGAAAGGAAAGAACTGAACCCAACTCATCTCAAACATCTAAATTCAGTTCCTTGACTCTAAGGTCATCCTTTCTTTCCTCTTCCCTTCTAGATTTTTGTTACAAAGACTGCAATCACAAAATGTATCAGTCTTTACCTTTTGGTGTAAATACTCCTACAACTGAAAACAGAGCTTGATAAGCACAGTCCATTTTTGCAAGGAGGCTCCAAACCTGGTCTCCCCTGCAGGCAGTTTTGTTGTGGAAGCTCCAGCATTCACAAGGCTATACTGGAAGAAAGGAAAGCCTCCCTGCTGCAGCTGGGACTGAAATAATTTACTCATGGTAATGTTTCTAGAGCTGATAAAACCCACAGTCATGCATGCACTGGAAAAGAGAGGGTTTCAAAATCAGGAAATACTCAGAAAGCACAATTGTTAAAAGCTGTATAACCCCAAGGTTTTTGGGCAGATTCTCAACTTTGGGGCTTGGTAATACACAGAGACACAATGTCTTTCACTCATTTGAATCACAAAATTCTATCGCCTTTTTTTCTTTTTTTAAAAATAATTACACTTGGCTGATGTATCAACTTTGTATTGGCTTGCATAGCATCCCTTTTTTAGTGAAGTATTTTAAAGTCCCTTAATTACTGAACTGATAGTATTTACATTTGCAGATCCAATGATTACAGGACTGAGGGATTCATTTTTAAACTAGATGGTCCCAAGCTTACTGCAAATACACATACAATTAACTTTGCCTAATGAGATACAGCCACCAAATTTTGAACAAGTCCAAACAAGACACTTTTTTACGTGATGCAGTAAAGGTGCTCTTTTTAAAGCTGTTGTTGTACTTATTTGTATGAAATCTATTTTTTTCTACACATAGTATAAATCAGTTTCATTCTATTAAAGTGTAGAAAAATAAGTTTTTCGGATTCCAGCAATAACAAAAGTGTGTCAAGGTTTGAATGGGCATTACCTCTTCATACTGAAATGGCTTCCTTTGCCCATATGTAACAAATAATATCCATTCTGTGGATGTGCTATAAATGCATCAAATGTACAGCAGTAGTTTTATGTGTGTGAGTGAGCCAGGGAATGTGTGATTAGCAAGCCATTGTGAGGTGCTGGGAGAATACACTTCATGAAATGGATACCTCAACATAGTTGCCAAAAGCCCCAGATGATCATTTAAAAAGTGTTTTCAAATATTTATGGGTCTTTGGGGGACCTAAAAAGACCATTTACTTCCCAGAAAAAAGACCAATGTAATCTGAAGAAAAAATTATTTTTCTGGCCACCCAGCTGCACCAACTAGGTGAGATATATTGATATTACTTGCATGTAGATATGTCAAAGAACGGTTTTCTTAGTACGTGAGGTTTGCAAATTTGTAGTGGAGTATATCAAAATCCAAATTCAGTACTGGAAAGTTGCATTTGTTTAGAAGTCCTGCAGTCACTGAGGAGACACAAACTATCTCACAGCCTTCCTTGAAGCAGGGATAAACAACTTCAGTCTTTAAGTCTCTTGAGCCTCCTTTGCTTTCTCCAAATATAGGTCTAACACCTATACATCTCAAATACGAGCGAAGCCTACTATGAACCAACAGTGTCTGTTTCATGGAGAATACTTGTGTTTGAACATAGTAAATTACAAGCTACACATAATGATCTCCAGAACTGTTAGCGTGGGAATACACTTTAGTACTAGTTATGAAAATAGCTAGAACAACCCATTTTCTTTGGTTTCAACAGCTGCAAGTAAACACTACATTTTTGAGGCAGCCTGAAAGGAGAATAACAGGTATTTTAGCGCTTGAAACTAAATTTAAAGATGTTTTAATGTGCTCAGAACTGCAAATCCGGTAAACAGCTTTCTTGTCCATCATGTAATAAAAAGTATATTCACTTGTAGATACAGATGGAGAAGCCTCAACATCAAAGTACTTTATTGGCCATCTACCATTTTTTGCCTGCTTCTGTGATAGTGAGTGATGTCACTGCGGTTTACTGTCCCAATCTGATTTTCTCCATAGACTACCAAAGGTATTAAATTTCCACTTCCAGGATTTTTTTTTCTCCTTCATTCCAATAAGTTGTTGTCATAATTTATACACAGATTTAACTCTGCAGTGGCAGAGTATCAATTGAATTGGCTTTAGTTTTGCAAACAAAGCATAAAATAATTTTTTCCTGTCTCCTAGGAACTGTTCTGCTACCTGGTTCCAGTGGCCTTATCTTTTTCTCCCTTTTCTGTTGGGCTTAAACACCCCCTTTTCTTAGCATTTTTTATTTCTATACTGAGATAAATACATTCTATCTGAATCGCAGAAAATGTGTGTCATCAGATTTGCTCTCTGATCTCATTTCTGTTGACCTCTATCCATCAAAGGTCTACTTACGTTCATTTCTCTGAAAGCTCTTTTGGCTGTTTTACCAAATTTATTGCTTTTTCCTTTTAGAAAAATTGGAGCACCATGAATACATGTATGGAAAGTATTCCTTTTCTGAACTAAAAGAATAAGCATACAGGATATATTTCTTCTTTTTTATTCAATCAGCTGCTTGTCTACTTCCAGCAAGATAAGATGGTTATATGAAAAAAACACAAATGCAGAAATACAGCTGCTTTCTGTGAAAGACAACTTTTCTAATCACTATAACAGCAGAAATTATCAAATTACTAATTTCTGCATAATATATAGAAGTTTTTTTGAGGAGAGTGGAAAGAGCATTTGGACAAAACTTATAACAGTCATCAGAAAATGTGAGATAAGTGGTTAAAGTAAACATAATAAAGGTGCAGTCTGAACATTTTCAAACAAATCACTATTAAATTTTGCAATATTTTTACTCAGGCACTGCTAAAGTATCCATTTCCCTTATAGGAAAACAAAACAAGGGAAAAATGGTTTTTACATCCCAGTTCAAGAAAAAGGGGAATCCATCATTGTCTACATGCTGTCAATTTATGTGGATCATTTCTATAATTTTTGTGCTGATAAGGTGTTATTTTAGCCAATTATATTTAGGTTATATTCTAGATAATTTGACCTGGAATTTATGCTGTAAAGAAAGGACATTTAAAAAAAAAAAAAAAAGGAGAGAGATTAATGTATTAAAAGAATGCAATCATTATATCCTTGAGGTTTTTTCAGCCTAAAAGTTTTACATAAGGTTGCAAATCTCCATGGAATGGTCTGAGTTGGAAGGGACATTAAAAATCATCCAGTTTCAACCCCCTGCCATGGATAGGGACACGTTCCACTAGACCAGGTTGCTCAGAGCTCCATCCAACCTGGCCCTGGACACTTCCAGGGATGGGGCATCCACAACTTCTGTGGCAACCTGTGCCAGGGCCTCACCACCCTCACAGGAAAGAATTTCTTCCTAATAATCTCATCCAAACCTACTGTCAGTTTGAAGCCATTCCCCCACATGGGAAGGAGGAGCTAAAGTCCATCAGCCCCTAGGAACTGCCTCAGTGTCAGCCTTTCAAAAAAAAGCAACAACTTGGGGACAATTTCTTTCATTACCCCACCAGTGTCAGATCTGAATCAAGTTTGCAGGTCTTTGAAGGGACACAAAGGGGAATATCACAAAACCCCCTCTGCACTTTTCTGGATTAATCCATACAGAGATATTCCTCCTGTTGCTCTCCAAAATCGCTTGCACAGACACTGTGCTTTCCTCCAGGGAGAACAGTAAGATGGTCTCTGTGCAAGCCATGCCCAGAGGCAAAGGGCATCTCACATGTGGTGCAGCTCACAAGAGTGGACACCTTGCAGCTCTCAGTCCTCTCAGCCTAACAGCAAATTCCCTTTGGATTTGTGATCCAGACACCTGAAGCAGGCTAACCCCAGATAATTTCCTCAGGAAAAGTCCCAGCCTCTGATAGTGCGTGAAAAGGCAGTGTGTGCACAGAGCTGGGTGATGTTTAGTTAAATTCACTGAGCTTTTCACAGAAGTCAGAGCAAGGTGAGGACAATAAATTTGCATTGGGGAAGGTGGGTGCCAAGGGGATTGTGTGATATGGTTGCCAGTTATAGCAGGGAGCAGAATTCAATGACCAAAGAGGTCTCTCTCTCTCTCTTCTATTCTCACATAAGTGTCAAATAGATTTAAGCAAGTGCTAGAAATTACTGTATTTGATCTTACCCTGCCTGTCATGTCAGGACTACCAAGAGGTAAGTTGGTCCTATTCTGTGCATTGCATGGTGCTTCATAGGTCACATATCACAACAGATTACTCGTCCTAGAGGTTTATAGAGACACTCCATAACCCAGAAATTAGAATTTACCCTACTTCCCGTTCAAATCTCACCATAGGCTTGCTCACAGTGAACACCTGCCAACTGTGCAGCAAAGAAAAATAAGTCAGTAACAGCAAACAGAAACACAAATCTAACTGTAGTTATAATTCCAGGAACACATTGTAACTGCATTAAAGACTGATTAAAAAGGGAAGCAACTTGGAAATTCTGCCAGATATTTTCCAGCATGAATGACTCCCTTTCTGTCTCGCACACAGAACACACTAAGAAGCTGTGCTGCATACTGCAGCAACCTCCTATTTCAGCACAAAGAAACTGCCAGAGATAAGGCAAGAGATATGCAATATTATAACTATTATTTATTCAAGATTAATGAAAGGGGAAAATAGCCCTTTTGGTTGCAGCTTGCATGCAGAAAAACATTAATCTTACAGAGCCCAGACTGTCTATTGTATTCACAATATATTAGCAGTTAGCTGATCTATCAGCTGAGATGAATTATTACATTGGCTTACAGTGATATCAGTTTTCATTATAGGGCAGTCATCCAACTCCTCTCCTATTCTGTTTGCACATCCTTATTTCTTTGCTTTTCCTTTACCCTTTGGATCCTCTCTGTCCAGGAGGTTGGTAGGCTGAATATGTTGGGGATTTTTTAATGTCTGAAATGTATGAAGAATTAGAAGATGCAACCAATCAAGTAAAGGGTTTTCCAGAGAATCTGTCAAGTTTGTACCACACCTTCTTTTCATTGACCACACCTCCTTCTCCTCAGACTAAAACACTATACACCTTGGGTAGACAGGGGCAGAAAGGAAGGCTGGGGGCGTTGGTTTGGTTGGCTGTTCTTCGTTGTTATTGTTGTTGTTTTGAGTTAGCTTTATTATTTTGCTTTAAATGTTTGATTTTTTTTCCACTCCATGTTACACAATATTGGAACTACCAGCTAAATAAAGGGAGATGTTCCAGAGATAAATTTGCAGCTCTGGATTTATATTGTGCAGGATTTCAGGACAAAAAAGAGAAAAAAGGTGGAGGAAAGATGGAATGGCAGGCTACTGTCTAGTAGAGATTGCTCAGAAAATGCCCTCAAGGACAGATTTTCTATCCTTTGACATTGCAAGTCTGCAAGCACGGCTTTGGACACAGTCTGAGCAAACCCATGGATCCTACAGGACCCTCATGACAAAGTTGACTCCAGCATCTCAGCGGCTGTCTTCCAGGATGTCCCTGGGGCTTCTCTTTCTGCCTCCAAAGCTTCGGGTTTTGGGACAGGAAGGCATGGGATGTGTGTGGGCAGCATTCATACATTTACTTAACAATATTTTCACGTTAAATTGTCAATAGCACTTGACTGGCAGCAATAGCAGTCCCTCCCTGATGTAACTTAGTCTCAGCCCATGGGCAGCATCTGTACTCATGTTTGATAACTCTGCCTTTTTAGTAAGGCTCTTGTAGGTACTCTCAGGTAGCCCTGAGACTGCAATTGTCACTGCATGGCACCTCCCTGCAGGTTTCCTCAGCTGCCCAGGGGCTTCTGCGTGGCCACCAAGTACAGCTGGAGGGGACCACTGTATGATCAGCATATTTTTCCATATGACAGAGAGGCTGAACCTTTAAAACACAAGTCATTGTATATTTATACATAGACATACATGTACATACACATGTATTTTGACAAAGGAACTTTGGCAGGTTGTTTCCTTACTTAAAGTATTTATTTCCCTCCTCCACCCTCCCCTTGCTCCCCTTAGAAATCACTGTCTCTCTGTGATGGCTTGCCTGCTTCAAGCTGTACTGTATGATTTTTGGGGCAGGGTGTCTTGTACCTTGCCTGTTTGAAGAGGAAGCAGCAAGCACCACTTCAAGTCTAAATAATGACAGTAATCATTTCCAGCAGACAGACAATCTCTTCCTGGCTGGCTATAGTCTTCAGCCAGACTCTTCAGCCAACGTAACTGGCAGCCCTGATATTTCCTCTGAGCCTGGCACGGAGTTAGGATGCTTAGTAGTGTTCTAGATGCCAATTTATCAATTTATTCCCTAAAGCAGTTTGATTTTGTTGCATGTGAAAATATATACTTATCTATTAAAGGAAATACAAGTGGAATAAACCAGGAAATATTAAAACACAGCAGGATGCACTGAGATATGGTGTTTCTTAAACAGTAGCAGTAATCCTAATAAAATGCAGATGCAATCATGTTGAGGGACCACCGTGGTAATAAAAAGTGAAGAAAGGAGAAAGGTGCATAAAAAGAAGGGCCAGCCCTCGGGTGGAAGAATGACTCTGAATTTAGCAAAGACATAATGCAGTGCCTGTTACAATTGAACAGATTTGCTTTCAAAATGTAAAATCAGTGGGTGGACTGCTTTCATGCCTGGTGTAACTCCACCGAATTCAATGGAATTATACCCATTCTGAATGTAGCTCTGCACAAGCAATATAATAAACTGTAGATGTGAATAAAGTCAGATGGACAGAATTGAAAAAAAAAGCATTCATGTGCATTTCCTTAAATGTATTTAAAATTCATGGCCCTTTTTGTTCATTTTCCAAGAATATTCAGAGTGATCATATTTTGGTCACAGAAAGCAAATATCTAAGAAATGCTTATTCTTTCAAGTTTTGTAGCCCTCCAGGAAATTTATTTGGTTTCTGTCTTATGCCAGTTTTCCTACCAGGGAGTTGAAACAACACCACGTGACACAAGAAACCAGTTCCCAAACACCACCAGCCTTTTATTCTCTCTTTGTACGGTATCTAACACAATTAGAATTCTGCTACATGACATAGGGTTGTGTCTGCTACAGATAATAATAATTATTATTATTATTATTATTATTAATAGCAGTAGTAGCATTAGTATTCCCAAATAGGAAGATGTATTCTTTAAATGTAAAGCATTTAAAGAACAATGCAATCATCAGGCACAGTCAACATGGGTTCTCAAAGGGAAAGCCCTATTTTAACTAATTTGATACCCTTCTGTGATAAGGTCACCTGCCTAGTGGATGAAGGGAAGGCAGTCAACGGAGCTTTTCTGGATTTTAGTTAGGGTTTTGATACTCTCCCTCGCAGCACCCTTTCGGACAAGTTGTCCAGCTGTAGGATGAGGGGACTGGGTGAGGAACTGTCTGAACAGCAGGGCTGTGAACAGGCGGCCAATGAATCGGGATACACCTGACTGGAGACTGGTCCAGTGCTGCTCCTCAGGGTTCAATTTTAGGACCAGTTCTGCTCCATGTCTTTATCAATGATCTCGGTGCAGGAGTTGAATGTACCATCAGCAGGTTTGCTGTTGATATCGAGCTGGGAGGTGCTGTTGGCTCTCCTGAGGGACAAGATGCTTTGCCAAGGGATCTTGATAGATTGGATCATTGGACTGTGATTAATGGGATGAAATTTAAAAAGTCACAATACTGGATTCTGCACCTAGGATCCAGAAATGACAGACACAGTGTAAACTGTGGGAGAATGGCTGGAGGGCAGCCCTGCAGAAAGGGATCTGGTGGTGCTGGTCAGCAGCAGGCTCAGTCTGAGTCAGCAGAGCAGGCCTGGGTAAACCCCATTCTGGGAGGCATCAAACCAGCTGGTCAAAAGAGGGGATTACCCCACTGTGTTCAGTGTTGGTGCAGCCTCACCTCAAGTGCTATGCTTAGTTCTGGGCTCCACTATTCAAGTAGAGTGTTAAAGTCCTTTCCTGCCATATGAGGGAAGGCTGAGAGAACTGGGTTTGCTCTGCCTTGAGAAAAGAAAGCTTAGGGGAGACCTTACCATCATATTCCTGAATTTAAAGGGTGGCTACAAAGAAGAGAGAGACTCCCTTTTTAGGAGGAGTCACATGGAAGCAATGAGGGGTAATGATACAAATTACTCCCGAAGAGATTCTAATTGGACAAAAGAGGAAATTTTTTCACAATAAGAACAATCAGCCATTGAAATAATCTTCCCAAGATTGATTCCTCAACGTAAGAGGATTTTAGCATTTGACTGACAGAGGACTGCACCATCTTGGCTTTTGCCAAGAAAGGTTGGACCAAATGATCTTTAAGGTGTTTTCCAATCTGGGATGCTATGATTCTGAAAATGCATTCAGAGAGCAACAAAGCTGGGGAAAGGGCTGTATGGAATGTCCCATGAAGAGCAGCTAAGGACTTCGGGCTTGTGTAGTTTGGATAAAAGGGAACAACTTCATTGCTTTCTAGGGGGCGGAAGTGGAGAGGAAAGTGCTCAGCTCTTCTCCAAAGGATCCAGAGATAGGAATAGTTCAAAGATGCACCTGATGAGTTTTAGACTGGACATTAGGAAACTTTTTTTTACTGAGAGGGTGGTCAAACCCTGGAACAGGTTTCTAGAGAAGTCGATGCCCTGAGTCTGTCAGTGTTTAAGAGGCATTTTTAAAATGGCCTTAATAAGATGCTTGAACATTTCACAGAATCACAAAATGAACTAAGTTGGAAAAGACCTTTAAGGTCACCTAGTCCAGCCTATGACCTAACACCTTCTCATCAACTAAACCATGGCACTGAGTGCCATGTCCAGTCTTTTTTTAAACACATCCAGGGACGGTGATTCCACCACCTCCCTGGGCAGATAATTCCAGTGCCCACTCACTCTTTCAGTGAAGAATTTTTTTCTAACGTCTAACCTAAACTTCCTTTGGTGCAGCTTAAGACTGTGTCCTCTTGTTCTGTCAGTGGTTGCCTGGGAGAGGAGACTGACCCCCACCTGGCTACAACCACCTTTCAGGGAGTTGTAGAGAGTGATAAGGTCACTCCTGAGTCTCCTTTTTCCCAGGCTAAACAACCCCAGCTCCTTCAGCCATTCTTCATAGGACTTGTGTTCCAAGCCCTTCACCAGCCTTGTTGCCCTCCTCTGAATTGGTCAGGAAGTTGGACTAGATGATCGTTCAAATAGATGTCACCTTAATTCCCTTATTTCTGTCTACTCTCTGTTTCCAGGTAGCCACTTCAGGCATCAGTAGGTCCCCTCCAACTGAAATAGTCTAGACATGAGTCTAAGCATCTGCTACTTGTGCTCAAAAACAGTGCTTATTAATAACCAAAACAAGTGTGCAAAGTAGAATAATCTGAAAAAATCACAAGAATCTTTCGATGGTGGTGAAAAATTGCAGGAAAATATTTTGCATTTCTTTATGTATTGCACATGGGAATCTCATAATCAGTACATTGTCCAAACATACATGTTATTTTCCCTTCCTGGTCTAATGGAGTTTTAGTACCTCACTGTCTAAGCTTAATACATGTTGTTTGTCTTCAGGGTTGTCAGAAGTTAGATCTTAAATGTTCTGCTCAGGTCCTTGGCAATTTATTTTGGTTTCCAAACATTTCAAAGGTCAGTATTGCTGGAAAACTCTTACTTGGCTGTGCATCTTCCTCACCTGCCAGTGGAGATAATGATCCAGGGTTTGTGAGGTAGCTTTGCTATGACAGGAACACTTGACAGTGGAGGATGACAGAACCACACTTCTTCAGCATGGCAAAAAGAAGGCTTAGTAGTGGTTAGCAGCAGTCACTGGCTTCTTTAAAGGCAGTTACAAAAATGAAAAAATCAAACTCTTTTTGGTAGTGGCAGAATATGGAACAAGAAGCAGAAAAATACAAATTCCAGCTTGGAAGGTTCAAAATGGGCATTAGGAAAATCCTCCTCACTGAAATGGTGGTGCTGCTATGGAACAGGTTGCACTGGGACCCTGTGAAGACTCCATCCTCAGAGCCAGACAAAGCCATGGTTGACTTGATCGAATGCTGGCAATAATCCTTCTTGGAGCAGGGATTGGGACTAAACGACCTCTGGAGGTCCCTTCCAACCAACACTATGATTCTAAAATTCTAGTATCTTTTGGGTTTGGTTTGGGGTTTTCTGTTTGTTTTTCATTTCTCTGGGCCCCTTTGGCTGACTTTGGGCCCTAAGGAGTCCTCTTCCACACTCTGCTCTGAAATTGCTATGGCTTCACATTTCTGCACATTTTAACTCTCTGGAAAACTGACAGCGAAATGAAACAAAAAGTTTCCCTGCTCATTGACTCATCCTGTGTCTGTAAGAACTTCTCACAGATATCGCCTGGACACAAATACAAACCAGAAGGCCTAAATGGCAAGCCTGAGGAGGCACTGTCTTCAGTTGTGCAGTGGTTTACATGTTAGGAATAAACAACCAAAAATCTCAAGTAATGTTTTGGTTTTTCAAACTGGAAGAGGGACAGAAAAAGAGAGAAAGAGTAATAATGCAAATCATGCTCTTAAATGTCTTCCAAAGCTGTTAAATTTAACACTGGGGCATAATAAAGAAATAGTAATATAATTTACATACATGAGGATGTTCATTTATAAGAGGTCTGAATCAGATTCTGGATGAGGCATGTGGATTTGACTTTCTAGGGGTAAAAGAAATAGTTATTTTTGTGGAATCCTGTAGTTGTCCCTTTTTTACGTATACAGGTCATGATCTATTACAGTATTAAAAGAAATTATAGTACTTGTACTCGTCTTTATTTTGCTTGTGTCAAAGATATAAAGTCAAGGCTTTGTCAAATACATCCATATGTGCAATTGATGTTTTACAGGATGTGTATTACTGTTATTCACTTGAAATATTCCTAGGAGGAAATTTAGCACTCTGAATAACACTACTGTTCCCATTTAGCACGAAGAAAGAGGTTTTTCTTGAAAAGAAACTTCCTTTTAAAAAGAGATCCCTAATTGTCTGAGATGTTTCTAATAGAACTCATTTTTAATTACCCTTCATTCCCCTCCTCTTTGAAGACAGCACTACTATTACCTAGCTCCAATATATGAAAAGGTGAATGACCCAAGAGATTCTCTTCAGGAAACCAAAAGCCTCTGTGGTCTTGCTTGATATTCCTCCTTAGCCAACTGTATCTTGTTTTACTGAGGCTCTGTTGAATCTTCTTTGTCCCTGTCTGATATTAAGTATCTTTCCTTTGGTTTTGCATTCTTTTTAAATGAATAATGTTTTCAGGTATCTTTATCATGCACTCACAATTTTTTTTTCTCTGGTAATGGTTCAGCTTTTGCATCTTTCTCTGTCCAGTGAGCAACCTTTTGGAACTGCTTCTTCCAACGTCAGACAGGCTTCAGCTTTTCTCATGTTGTTCAGTCTGGATGTTACTGACAAATTTCTACAGACTAGAAGATTTTAAAATAGGCTCCCTATGCCTTCAGGCTTCAATTCCATAAAGGTGATGTCTTTTCCTGCACTCCTACAAAAACCAAGATCTTGTAATGGAACTCAGCATTGTGCAGGATCAGACACCTATGTAAATAGTCAAATCCCTTAAAAATACCATTAACACGCAGATTTAAGATGAGGTTTTCTATAATTAAAGAAAATGATGCATAAATTCAATACAGTCATTTCAGTTTCCCATCCCAAAGTCTCTTTGTCATTCAGCACAGGGTGCAACACAAAACAGGCTTGAATCAGAGTCATATTTTAACACTCTGATTTTCTCCATAGCCTCAGATGAGCAGTTGTACTCACCTAAGCCACTCTTCTTATTTATAACTTCTCACCACTCAGACTCTTGCTCATGTAAAAGCTAGGAAAATTACAATACTTTAGCATTAGGGATAGACACAACTCCTTTCTTGTTCTAGGCATGAGGTCATCACTACTTGTTATTAAGAACTTTCTTTTTTCTATTTATATATCTGTTTTTACTTGGTTGTCTCATAACAATGACATTTCCAATTATCCTCACATATAAGTTTTGATCCTGTAGCAAATTCTCTTAAAATAAAGACACTAGACCCAGGAAAATCTGGTCTGTGACTACTTAGCCCGTTGAGATTATTAGTGATGTGAAGGAATGACCTCAAATTCCCTTGGCTTTTCATATGCTACTGAGCATAACTGTAGGAATGCACACTGGTCTGCAAAATAAGAACTTGAATAATGCAAATGAATAAAAATTTGAGTGATGTAAAAAGTCCTCTCTGATTGGAATCTGGCCTGGCAACAGAAAATCAGATTTGCACGTTAACATGAAGACCTTATACCTGTATCTCCAGAAATCAATTCTCCAGCTGATTTTCTTGGTCGTTGGAGGTGGGAGGAGTTTAAAGACCAGGGAGAGAAGGTGGAAGGTGAAAAGGAATGTGTAGTTCATTGGCAAAAGTAACCCTTTGTCTATAATTCCTTGGAAAACAGGAAAATATGTTTAGGGGCTTTTTTTCTTGTGCACTCACACCCTGAAATGGGTAGAAGAGCACAATTTTCTTAACATCAAACAAAAAAAAAAAAAGGGACATCTGATAATAGTCAACAGTGACTGAGATGCAATAAAATGCATTCAGTATATGGTAAATGTTATTTGAGTTATCTATTGTTCACAAAAATATAATAAAAAAACCACACACACCAAAATCTAACATTGACCTTATGGTTACACATGGATCTGTATCAAAATCATCAGTCTGAATGCTCCGTCTTTGGGAAAGTTCAGTGTGGATTTAAAGTTTGTGGTTTCCTGCTGTCTCCATAAAGAGATTCAGCCAAAGTTTTGGTTCCAGGCAATCTTGAACACTGTCTTTAAAAAGTATTTTAGGCATTCATTATATGGCATAAAGAAACAAACAATAAAAAAGCCATATTTTAGATTTCATTTAATTTTTAACTCTACTGCCTGTTCTGAAAGACTCCAAGCACATTTAGGTAGACTTACTGGAGCCTCTTTTACAAGTACAGAAGTGGTATTTTGGTGGTCATATTTGTTTGATAATTGAGAATCCTTTTAGTGCCAATCTCTGCAAAGAGGACAGAAAATTAGGTCAAATATTTGGTTATTCAAGGTGCCTGAATTTTAGACACTGGGTGAATGGTAAATGGCCAGAATTCAGATTCCCCCTCTCATAATATCAGCAGCTTTTACCTTCTCTTAAAAATATTTCTATTTATACCCTGCCTCCACCCATCTCATTGCTCCCAAAAAATTCAGTAAGATTCTCTGACTGCTTTTGCAAAGGCTGAACATGACTTTCTCAGAATACAGTAAATGCTGATAGAGGTTTTGCTGCCCCAGCTATGAGGAGCTCAGGACAGGATGGTGTAGGGTTGCTTTACTGAAGGAAAAGGAATGAAGGAAAAGTGAGTGATGCAGCAGCATTCTGAGGAGAGCCCTGGAGAGCCAGATTTTCTGCCCATTTATCACTTTTTGAGGTGAGAAGGTTTGTGAAATCACTACTGCTCTTAGGAGGGACTACACCATGGCTGCTGCTACTCTGCCTTAGCAGCACGTCTGTGGCAATAAAGGCTGGTCACTCTGCCACTCTTGGAACCTGTTACCCATAAATTGCTCTCCTTCACTGTGCCTAAAGCCTGGCCTTGCTGGTAGGCCAAGAGCCTGCTAGTACTGGATTTGCAGAGAGATCGGTCCAAAGGCACAGGGAAATGTGTGCTCACACACCCAGTGCGTTCCCAACACGGGCATTTCATAATTTGTCTGGGTGGAGCTGGGCAACTTGATGGTTTCCATCCTCAGCAGCTTTGCCTTTTTGGTAGCTAAAACCCCTTGAACAAACCATTGCGCTCCTACATTGAAAGACAGTGGCCCAACCTCCTGGCTTTTTGGGGCTGTAGCTGGCAAATGTTGAGCAGGATGTCCTGCTAGACCACTGTTGTGCTGAAACATCGAATATATTGCTGCATAAAACCCTATGCAAATTATGAACCCAGCAGTGACTATTTTCCCTCTAAAATTACTTCAAGAGCCCGTAATTTCTCCTCTTTAGGCTTTTGTCATATTTACTGTAACATTATAATTTCATCTAATAACTGTGTAATCCTTTGGCAAAACCTCACTCTTTTGCTCATCCTTTGGTTTGAGATGTCCCTGTTTGACTCACTGTCCATCCCTCAAATGCATCCTTCACAGTTTTTACTGGGTTTTATTTGAAGACGGGGATGTTTAAAAGACAGATCCAAGATCCAAGTCTTGTGTCTCTTAGGCTGCTATAGAAGATCTGTCATTTCCAAAGGCTCTTGAAGAGCACCTAGAGTGCGCCACTCCATTTTCCGGCTTTGAGGACAGAAAGCTGGAGGTTCTTGCTGAACAGATCTCAGTTAAAGCATCAGCAGACCTCATTTACAAAAAAAAAAAAAATATTGACAAGTTCTGTTGTAGAGTCATCAAAATGCAATGCAAATGTTCAAGTGTCTAAATCTGCTTGTTTTGGCATTTCAACCTACAAATCAAAATTGTCATATGAAAGTGATCTTTTTGGATCTCCTGCCTTCCAGATGGCATCTTTCCCTTGTGCTCCTGACATGCACTAACTCCGTCACACCTGAACAGTCCTCTCACTGTAGTTCCCTAAACTGGCAAAATTAACTGGAGGCCCATTCCCCACTAGAGTAATGTCCTCCCTGTATCTAAGATTATATCCCAGGGGGGTGTTGATTTGCCATTTAGTGAGGAAGGGGTTCTTTTCAGTTATCCCAAGATAGCTGTGCTGCTTAGAGATTTTTAGACTGCCAGGGTTGATATGATCTGAGAAGCTTCTCAACACAAGCTCCAGAATGCAGCACCCCACCACCATGGGCAATGACTGATTAATTGAAAGGGTACTTGGACCATGCTGCTTTTTTCCTAAGCTGAGCTCTGGTGCTGCAATACAGTAGAGGAAGGGAAAAGCATAAATTTGCAGAACATTTCTAGGCTTCTTGAGGGTCTCTTAAGGCCTACTAAGCCTGTTTTGTAGCTTCTGCTTGACTTAATGGATAGGAGTGGTCCAGTTGTCACTCTTCCTTTGATTTTTCTGTGTTTAGGGAAATATAGTCTGAAAGGCACTTGGTTCATAAAATGCAGGATTCCTACATGTGAGCAGGTCCTCCAGGCTTCCTTTGATAGTCAAGAAAGAGCAAGAGGCTTCCTCCCATTCTAGGCAAATGCGTATGGAGGGTCAGTGGGAGTGTGCTGGTTTCTTTCCGTTCAGTACCCAGGGAACTTCAGCTATCTACACTGTAGGTGTGTGACCCTGGGTGAGGGGAATCCTCCCTGCATGTCTAGGTAATGCTTTGAGATGGTCCAGGGTTGCTCTTTGAGACAACCTTCATATTAATAGTTACATTACTACAAGGTTCAATGACTTCCAGCTACATTAATAAACCCTTTCTCTCCCCTTTTTTATATTTCATATTGAAGCCACTTTTAAAAATCTGACGGTCTCTCAGGGAAACACATATCTTGTTGATGATGGACTGATAAATGTATATTCCATATTAGCAACGCTAGGAGCTCATAAGCTTTGTGCTGAGAAGAAAAGCCACCACAGTATTCACCTCATGGCCATTTAAAGTGATTACCCATAGGCTTAAAATTATTGTGTCATTATTCTCTTCAGCTAGAATGAACTTTTTCTTAAAATCATAGGTAATCTGGTTTTGAGCATCTGCAAATAACAAGAAGCTGACAAAGTGAAATGCCCTCCCCTCTTCCCCAGACTCACCTTTGTTAAACCTTTGGGTCTCTTCTACTTTCCTGCTTATGTGGCTTATTTAAAAATGCCCTACTGTGTTATCTGTTTTTTTCAGACATCAATAGGTGTGCTTGGTGTTTAAATAGGTCTGAATAATGGAGAAATCAGTCTGATGTAAAAGCAGAAGGAGCTTACATTTATGGTGGTAGCAATAATGACGGTACAACATCACACAATGGCTCCTGGAAGCAGACAAATGTCAAAACAGCATGAAAAACTCCTTTTGCACACTGTTAAGACCGCCCAGAATTCTCACAGAATAACGCACAGAATCATTTTGATGAATTCAAAGCTAATATCCATGTCAGTCGCTCACAAAGACAGCTAGTTTCAGACAAGAACTAATTGCACTGTCTTGTTTAAAAATAGAGAAATCATCCTTTGTTTTAGCACATTTTCTTCCTGGCGTTTTGCTGCTCTTGCCTGAAAACACGCTGTGTGTAAAATGGTGGCGTGAAAGGGTTAGCAATCCGAGACACAGTAGTGGACATTGTCGGAGATACAACAGCACTTTTAGTTGCCCGAGAGAAGGGTGTGGGCGGTGATCTTTGGAGAGCTAGCACACCTCAGTGGACACTGCGTGTACTGCAATGAACAGCGTTTTTTAACAAAATAAATCCGTGTTGCCTTAACACAGTCGTGTGTTTTACCTGGCTACTAAGGTTTTGATCGATTTGTTCTGCTTTGGTTTCGTTGTTGCTGTTGTCTTTAAGGTGTCATGGTTTCCATAATGCTCCCTTCTCATGATAAGTGGAATTTATAAACAGATTTCTTTCTAACTCTCTGGGAAGAGTCTCTTTCGGAGGATAATATCTCAGGCAGTAACACTGAGTTTTCTGCACAGCCTGCAC
The DNA here is from genome assembly GCA_013398115.1 of Falcunculus frontatus. NCBI lineage: Eukaryota > Metazoa > Chordata > Aves > Passeriformes > Falcunculus > Falcunculus frontatus. The sequence goes on from VZRV01000346.1 coordinate 17,666, forward strand.
CTTACTCAGTAATCTTTCAAAAGCAATCACTGACCTTGAAATGCTGATAGTAACTACGGATTTAATTTTTCAGAGCTATCCAGTCCTTAACACTCCACATGAATTCAGTAGGAACTGAGGATGGATACTCCTTCCATGACTCAGGCCTTGAGTTTCTTGGAAATAGAAGTGAGCCCTCACAGTCTGCTTATGCTGCTACTACAGATCCTGTGCCTTGCAAGGCTGCAACCACCATCTTCACTGCTGGTTCAAACAAAGATTTTTTTTAATGAAATGGAATGGAAATGCACACACCAAATAACCATGTGACTTAAGAGAAATTCCCATTCCTGACCAAAACCATGGTTGATAGAAAGCACACGGAGTAGAGTATTGTGTTTGTGATTTATCATCTTACACTGCATATCTGCACTGTAGAGAGGACAGATGCTGTAAAAATAATAATGATTATGATATGATGAAGATGACAATAATAATGGTCTTCAGTTTAAATGGAGAGTCATTTCTTCCTTCCAGTTTTCACAATAAGTAGGGCAAGGAACCGATACATGAACTGATATCTTTTTTCTTATAGGTTCATGCATATAATAATTATATGGGTGGGAGTTTTGCTAGCAAATATTTATCCTTTATTTTTTCATCTGACTACATTACTCTGCTGTGTGTCTGGTTTTCAGTTCAACTTCAGCCTTGATTAACTTCAACCTTAATTGTGCTATTACCTTCTCACAGTAATATGTTCTATGAAGTCCTGAATGACTTTGGGTTTAGTTCACCTGCCACTGAAATCCCACAGAAGCCTCCAGAAGCCTTCCCTTTCCCAATGACTTATCCCAGTGTATACAGAAAATTAATTTGACTAGTAGATGACTTTTTTAATTGTCTCACCTTTGAAATTCTAATTGGCCAGTTAAGGTACAGGAATCGATTGTGAGGGCATTTGAGGGACTCTTGTACTGCTGCTCCTGGACCTGTACTGCAGGGAAACACGAGGCTGTGTGACAGTGATGTTGGAGCACATATCTCAAGGAGGTTCAGAAAAACATTGTTTCCTGAGGTACAGAAGTACTTTTGAAAGTTCAAACTGTAATTAGTCAACAAGACACAATCACTGGTGTGGGTGGTTTTATTGCTGCTTTTTTAATTTGTTGTATAGAAACTGATTCGTTACATAAGCTCTTTTCCTGACACACACAAACAAACACACCCCACAACGAAATCAGGAATGGCAGGGAATCCAGAGAGACAGTGAGACTTGTATCAATGCAGAAAGATGTGGAAATACCGATCATCTGTAGCACAATACACAGGACTATCAGGCTGAATGCCTTTGCTTCCTCAAAAATGTCAAAGTTTATTATTGAAAAACAGAACCAGCATCTTTCTCCTTTGTTTTCCATAGTAATCCATTATATTCTTCTTTCTGATTTAATCACCTTTAGGCCAATTTCAGCTTTGAATTAACACATTGAAGCAAATTAGGTACACTTGGTCCTAAAAATGGTCCCAATAAGACCAAGGTCTGCAGTTACTTGTGCTTTTATAAGTGAGGCCCCAAAATGCAGATATCCTTGTCAGACACCTCTTCCTTCTTTTTTTTTTGAGATGTCCATAAAACGTCCTTTTAGAAAACACTGAAGAATGTGAAAGGTGTGATTTTGCTACATACGGTATGCAGATTTCATTAGTGATTCACAAAACTTGGAATAAAACATGGTCAATTTCTTCCTCACACCCAATTGTTCTCTCTGGCACAATGACTACTTGACTGTTTCTTGTAGTAATAATTATTGACAAAGGGACAAAGCATGGAGCAGTCAGATTTTGCCCCACTGTTGGTTCCCATAATTTGGAGCTCTGATGTCTTTGAAATAGTAAAAGATATCCATAATAGATGTGATTTCTAAGATCTTCTGTAGGAGTTCTTTTCAAAAGCTGTGTTGTTTCCATGGATGCTGCCGTATAATCTAATTATTCCTGATGGGTCGCCTATTGTACCGTAGGATTCTTCAAAGGAAAGGAAAACAGCAAGGTAGATCATGTGAGAAAAAAATCTTTTATTTGTTTAGGACAATGTTTCACAAAAGCTCTATCTGGGAAGGAAAAGAAATCTCTTCTGAGCCTCCTTTCTTTCAGAATTCAAGTTGTTATAATCATATAAAGCGGCTCTGTGTACTGTATGTTTTATTCTTTCCTTTCATTGGATGATAGAAGACATTTCAGCCCCATGTTGGGATGGGGTTTTTTCCCACTGAAAAATTAAATCATTTATGTTGTAGGATCTACTGTAGACAACTAGGGTAAAGCAACCCCAAGCAGTCAGAGAATACAAGCCAGGCCCAACACCTGCAGCTTGTCAATGGAATTATTCCATTCAACTCAGTTGGAATCTTTTCGTGGTAAGATACACAGTGGTGCAAAGGAGTTGGTATTTACATCCACCTCATTAAAGTGAATCAGTTTCCTATTATCACTGAGTCACAAGTTCCTAGACCACATGATGAATCTCACTTGGTCTGTGGTGTGTGCAACTGAACTGGTGTTGACCTTGGGCATTGTGCTAACGAGTCCCGTTGCATGTGCTGTTTCTCAGGACACCTTTGCACCTGCATAACTGGGCTCCAGCCAGCTTTTCCCAGGGAAAGGCCTGAAAATGTACTTTATTATGTAAAATAACAACATCCTGAGAACATGAGCATGATCTTGTCTTGCTGTGAATGAGTAAATAAATGAATGCTTCCCTTAAAAGCACCGTCATCCAAGCTACCACACTGTAACAATATGGCTGTGTGGGAAACTAATGAGGACTAGAGTGGAAAAGGATAGAAGCTCAGAACTGTTTCTCCCAGTCATCCACTCCTGTCTTAGAGCTATTACCATGGTACTACTATTTTGCATAGCTAGCTTCTGTGTTTTGGAGTTTTGCCATCCTTTTATATATATGTGAAAAGATTTGCCATTATTTAAATGTTGCCTTCATTTATATAGTCTACAAATAAGAAAAATCTACATGAATTTTCATTTACATGACCTTTCAAGAGCAATTATATTTCCAAAAATGACCTGTATTGCTCCTATGTTATCATTATTCCTGTAAGACACAAAGGTGCTGCCAAAGCCCTACTCAGGGCTTATTTTCTCCTTGTGAGACATCTATCCTTAACATTTGGTGATAGTCTGCATAGATAAATGATATTCAGCCAGTAAACCTCTGCTTTTAGGTAGAGGCAGCTCAGCTTTGTTTCCTCCGATGTTTACCAACAGAGACTTCAGAGCTCTAGTTTTAAAATCTGTTCAGGATCCAGAAGGAGCAGCACAAATTTCCAGCCTATGGTGCTCCTTAGGGAAGGACTCTGAGCAACACGGACACGAACTTTTGGAGGAGGGAGGGGGAAAAGTGACGGGTGGAACCAAAGCTGTGGATATCTTGGGAAAGTTAATGGAAAATTTTGAAGTCTGTAGTCAGTGGAGCCGAAGGGAAGGCCAACATTCTTGTTCTACACAGCCCCAGTAGGTGATACTCTGTACCTTTTTCCCTCCTTCTTGTTTTTCTACTATTTATTCATCTGCAATACAAGGTAATGGTATTATACTATTTAAACGTGTCTATTTCGAGTCTAGTTCCTCACAAACAAACAACATTATTCAGTCTTCGATATTCTTATCTTCAACTACAGAGAAATTGTTTGCTTTAAATTCGGTGTTTGGATCTCCCTTTGGCTAGGGCTTCAGTAATTGCAGGGATGGAAAAGTACTGATGCAGTGCAAAATGTGATGTGCATTCCGCCTCGACGGTTGTACAACCTGCAGGGCTGAGTCCCAGAGCCCATCTCCTTTGAAGGTTCTCTCTTCCTTGTAGAAAGAAACTACATTCTTTCCTCTAGTTCAGACAGTTTCCTCTTGTGTGAAGCCACAGGAAAAGGAAGTGACAATCCCTCTCCAGACAGCAGCTGTTATCATAGAGGGATTCCACTCAGACCACGCAAAACCAGGACAATAGAACACCATACTCGAGGCGAATTTGCTTCCAAGCAAGGGGGCTACCTTCTACACCTAAATCTTCTTCCAGCATGTGGATCTCTTATGTACACATTTAACCAAAGGAGACTGAAAGTAGCAAACATCTGGAACAACACTGCTGTAGATCTGAATCCACTACAATGGAAAACTCCCTCTCCAAAACTATTGTACCTAAACTTTATTTATCTATGTTGGAGCACCAATTTGGGGTAGTAAACCTGAGAAGACTACAAAGAAGTAGTAGTAGTAGAAAAATATTGCTGTATTAAGTACTTTTTTCCCAAGTACCAGGAAACTTTATACATCTTACAAGGAGGAACAAAATTATGGCTTTAAATAAAAGTACCAGAGAAGTCGAAATCTGAAAAACTCCATTTTAGAAAAGTACTTAAAAGGAAATGCAGACCTCCTGTCAAGGCATGGTTTGCTTCCAATAATCCAAAGTAGCAGGAGATGCAAGTGGAAAAAAAATGTTCTCAGGCTGCTGATGCTGTTTGGTAAGACTTGAATTATACAGAAAGTATGGAATATTTACACAGCATATCTATACATATTTTGGGATGATAAAAGATTTCAAGCTTTCCAAAGGGCCAGCGGGCCAGCTTTCCTACAGCAGTATATTTTTCTTCTTTTTTCGTTTTTTTTTTTTTTTTTTAGACACTCATACATGGCTGTATTGAAGAAGCACAGCATGATTCAGAAAATATGCTTGGAAATGTTTTGGGAAAGTTGCTTAAAATTTTGGAATGGATTCCCCACAGCATGAGCAGTAAACAGACAATAATCCTACTAGTGTGTGGTATAAGCATTATAAAAAGGCAGAAATGAAGAATCCTGTAGAAGATACTTGCGACTACTTGGGCTCAGAGCAATTATGACATTGTAAAATTTTTAGTTTTATTAGGAACTTAAATATATTACAATTTGGTGATTTTTAGTTGTTCATTTCTGTGTAAACAGAAATATTTCTATTTGATACTTATTCTCTTATTCACAACACCTTTGATTTCCATTACTACTAAATCTGAAAACAGTAAGATATGGTCACAATCTCCCTACAGACCTCCCTACAATCTCTCCGGCCAATTGTCATGGAAAATGGGATGCCTTGGATAAAGATACTTTTTATCACACACTTAATGTGGTGCCTCTGGCAACAAGTGATATTTTAATTACATAGTATCATGGAGTTATTTAGGCTGGAAGGAACCTCTGTAGGACTTGAGGTCACTTGAAGTGTTCAAAGCAGGGTCAAAGTCAAGCCAGGCTGCTCTGAGGTTTCTTTGTCCAGCTGGGTTTTATATACCTCCATAGCTGGTGATTCCAGAGCCTCCCTAAGCGCTTGTCCCAGTGTCTGGCCCATTGTCATTGTGAATAATTTTTTTTTCCTTATAGCTAACCTCAGTTTCCCATGTTCCAGCTAGTCTGTGCTGTCCCCTCTCTAGGCACTTTTGACAAAACTCTAGCCCAATCTTTACCCATTAGGTATCTACAGAGAACAGTTAGATCTTCTGCTTGGCCTTCTCTGAGTTGAACAAATACAGTTCTCTCAGCCTTCCCTCATACTTCATGTACAACTAAACATTTTTATGGAAACAGAGGAAGAAAACAGTGACAATTCGAAAATCACAGGAGGAAGAAAGGCACAGAGGGAGGGGGAGAAAGATTTAAAGGGAAAAAAGCAACAGGAAGACTGATTTGATGTTGGCAGAAGATGCAAAAAGGCGCCGACAGAATCCTGAAGCAGCAAAAAAAAAGAGAAAAAGGAGGACATGAAGCTAAAAATGTAATATGCAGAAGAGGCCTTAAAAGTTGAAGAGTTGTAGAGGTGACAAATGGGTAGGAAATGGAGTGGCCACTGCTCTACCATTGTAGGAGAAGGTAAGGGACATGCCTTCTGGAAAAGATGCTTCTATAAGTAGACTTATGGCTTCATTTTGACCACAAAGCTCATTTCTGCCTTAGAAAGAGGAGAATGAAGAAAGGCTTTCTGGGTAGAGATGTTTTATGAAGTAAGATGACATGACTGGCGCAAAAAATGAATGAGCACTGGAGCCTGGAAAGCAGACAGCTCCTTAATAGTTCCTGTTCCACTTGCAAAGTCTACAAAAGACTTTCTCTTTTTTTCTTTTCACTTGCAAAGTCTACAGCAGGCTTTCTTTGCCTCTTTCATGTCTATGTCCTACTCTAGAAACAATCAGGACAGCAGCCTTAAATGACAAGCTTGGCACCTTTGTTTCAGGGTAATAGCAAGAAAGTTCTAAAGAACATCATCTTCCCATCACCCTAGGCTGAGGTTTGTTAAATTTGTAGGTAATACCAAATCACAAAGGGCTGCAAATGTACTGGAACAAGGTTAGAATTCAAAGTGCTCTTGACATAATGGACAGAGTCAGAAAATAGCAGGCTCCTAACTTTTCTAACCTTAAGACTATTCTTCTATTCTCTACCCCTTCACAAATTTTATGATAGTTTAACTCTATTCACTGATGAAATTGCTCTGGATAGATACTAAAGTGAAAGTACAAATAGCCCTACAGGCTCTGAATTTTACAGCTTCTATTTTTCATTCTTTATCCAGGTGAATATTCATGGTTTTTACTGAAAATAATAGAATGTAAAGCTGGAGAATATAGAAGTTAAACTACAAAAGATATTCTTGCAATCAGGTAATATAATATGGATTCTTTTGTATCCTTTTAGAGAGACTATTATTCACATACATTTGAAAGGAATGGAAATATAGCTGTTCTCAGTATTTGACCTTGAAGGGTATATTCAAGCCCATTAATAGTTCTTAAGTTACGTTGCTCCATGCTGCTACATTTATTCTTCAGCTATACATGTAGGAATATCAAATACACTCTGCCGTTAGACAAATGCCATTGGAAAGTTGGGCTATTTCTCAGCAGCAAATCTGACTTTCTTCCGGAAGAACTCCCAGCCTTTCCCTTTGGCTGCTCTAGTAACAATTTGGAAAAATTTATTAAGTATATTATCTTGTTGTTTTATTTTTAACTTTCATTATTATCTCTAAAAGTTTTAATGAGGTGAAAGTGCTTATGGCCATGTGAAGAAGTCAGTGGGGTTTTTCGAAAGATTTTCCTGTCATATGTAAATGATTGTCCTCATTGGTGTGGAGGAACGACAGTACCAACCATGTGTATTTGGCCATGTAGCGACCAAAATAATGCTTAGCTAAATTCATGATTGTTTCCATTAGTTTAGCATGTCCAGCACTGTCTTAAGCAGGAGAGCAAAAGAAATGGTTGAAGGGAACCACCGAAAAAAAAATTGTGTTAGCCCCCACGTAACTATTTGACCAAAATATTGTAATAGTCATCTCTGAAATTACTGCCAGGTGAGTACTGAGAATGGAATTTATGTTGGGTACTGTGCAAACCTTTTCCAGGGTTGACATAGGTTGTAAATTCTTGGTAATGCTACAGTTACTTTGACAGTGAGCATCAAAGCACCACACAATCCTCTGGATTAAACCAAGTATATAAAAATCATTAACAAATAATATAGCATGCTGTGCCAAACCACTGATCACATGTTTGGTGATGTAAATATATTTCCTGGTCTTCCATTAGAAGAGCAACCATTTGAAGGAATGGTGCCTGGTAGCAATCCTCAGACAATCACATTTTAGAAGGCGGAATCCTATTTTTCAGCCATGGACTTTCACTGGCTGTGAAAGAGGGTTCTTTTCCACAGGAAGGAAAGCCTGGCAGCCCAATGTCTTGGGGGCAGTTGAGAGGCAGCCCCCAGGAGGCTGAGGCCAGCCAGGGCCATCAGTCCTGGCAGCTTTCATCTGGGAGAAATCCTCCAACGTTCACAGTTTCAGAAGGCATAAACCAAATTTAGGCAAGGGGAGGCTGTGTAGAAGGAGGGCTATTTCCTCTGGGAAAGAAAGCCTTACAACTCAGTGTCTCATAGGCAACTGAAAGGCTGCCAGGAGTCCAAGGCCAGCCAGAGCTGTCATTCCTGGCCACTTTCATACAGGAGCAACCCAAGAATGTTCACAATTTTGGGAGTCAGAATCTCACTCTCCCTCCTGGGTGCCTGCTGCAAGCTGTGCCGGGGTTTGCGGCTAGCTTCTTCAACAGATCAGCAGCAAAGAGACAGGAAGGTCTTCCATGTAGAGTTCCAGGAGGAAGATTTATTACACAACCTCACACATGGAGAGCTCCAGTGACGAAAGCAAAGGGGGGGGGTGTGTGTCTATGTTTTTATATGGGAGCGGGGGGGGG
>VZRV01000346.1:25979-144570 GCA_013398115.1 Falcunculus frontatus
GGGGCGCAAGGGTCGCGGGGCTGGGGGCAGGACATAGGTGGGAGTGGGGTAAGGGAACCAATAGAGAAACCCTGAGGGAGGGACAAAGGGACAGGGGCCAATGGGAGAATGGGGAGGGGAGAACTTTCTGGGGTCTTGACATACAAGGGAAAAAGGGGCAGAGAAATCAATGAGCCACTCAGGGAAACAGAACTGGGGTACATTTGCATGGTAGAACAAAGCATCCTGGGAGGCCTTTCCTTCACTCTAAGCTAGGGGATCTCTCAGGATCTGTCCCTTTAGTGGACTGTTTCTTACATGGTGGTTGGGGTAGTCAGTGGCTCTTGTAGGTGTTTGGGCAGTAACAATGGTTGTTTTCTACAGGAAAGAAACCTCAGCCTCTCAGTGTATAGTAGGCAGGTGAGAAGCTTTCTGTGAAAACCCAAGGTCAACCAGAGCCGTTGGTACAGGCAGCTTTCATGTGGGAGAAATCCTTGAACGTTCCGAGTTCTAGAAGGTGGAATCTCGCTTTTGGCCGTAGGCTTTTTTCCACAAAAACGAAAGCCCAGCACTGCAGTGTCTCATAGGCAGCAGAGAGGTAGCTCCCTGGAGTCTAAAGCCAGCCAGAGCCACCAGTCTCTTGTACAGATGGCTGGGATAAATAAAGTCAGTCCACCAGTGTGCAGCACTCAGTGACCCAGATGGATAAGGAATACATAGTTCCTTTCTGTGATGGATTTGTTTGGGATTTTTCCCATTTGGATTTCTTTGTATTCTGAGTTTTGTAACAATATAGAGCATTTAACACAGTGTGGTGGGCTGGTGCCAGCCAGCAGGCAAATTCCCACCCAGTGGCTTGCTCCCTTCCGAGTGGGACATGGGAGAAGAGAGGAAGAACAAGAGCAAGAAAACTGGTGGGTCAAGATGAAGACAGGATGATCACTCACCAGTTTTTGCCATGGGACAGACAGTCTGCTTTTAGGGAAATTCCCAATTAAATGCCAATTAGCTGGCAATTAAAAGTCAGGTTGCCCAGAGAAGTGGATGCCTTGCACTATGGATGCAGGGAAGATGGGAAGAGCAGTGTGAACAGTCACAGCGCGCATCCTTCACGTGCTTCGGCATCAAGGCACCCTCTCACTCCTGCTCTCCTGTTTCTGGGCGGTTGCAAGGAAGACAAAGAAGCAGCTTAAGCCAAGAAATCCTCAATATCAAAATTCAAGATCCCATGATCAGGTGCAAGGTGCAGGCAGCCACCGGAGGCATCTCCTGGAGGCACTGGTTGCTGGGAACAGTGGAAGGGGAAAGAGGACCCAGGGGCTGAGGTACATAGGAGTATTTTTCTGCCTTTTCTCTGCAGCTGCTCTCAGATAGGTACCTGGATTTTAGGATGAATTTCAACAAAATGTAGGTGGGAAAAAAATTACAGGTTTAAAGAAGGTAAGAGTAGGTGTAAGAAAATTTTGAGGAATTAAACATATTTAAGTTGGCAGAACTTAATGAAATGTACTCAAGTACTTTGGAAACGAGCCCTAACTATTTCTGAATCATCTCTAGGGAATTCCTAGTGGACTGGGGAAGCATAACCATGGCACATGAATTGAAATATAGGAAATGGGTGGACCTGGGGAATTACTGAGCATGCATCCTTATTAGGACAGTTGAGGGAAGAAATGCAACTAGCTCTCAGATTAAAAGGATCTGTCAGAGCATGGCCTCTGTTCAATCTTGCATTAAATTGTAGATGACAAAAGGGAAAAATGTACAGAATCAGCAAGGGAGGAACTGAAATTTTAGAGAAAATGATCAGAATTTAAAACTCAACTCAGGATGACACTCACTCAGAAGGATGTCACCAGGTACACATGTACAAATGGAAAATAAACAAGCAGAAGAGCACAAAAGTTTGGAAAACAGTTCAGTGGAAGCTGGTCACATGATTCATTCTCCAAACACCTCATCCTAAGATATCCCTGTCAGTAGATCCTACATCAATTAAAAAGGTGGTGATGATCAGCATCTGTTTTTTACGACTACATATGGAGCACTGTCCTCAGTATGGCACATTAGATTCCATGTGGGCAAACCCGAGAAGATAACCACAGAACAGCAAGCATGAATTATTTTATCATCACACCCCATGGGAAGGGATACGAAACTGCACTATGTATTCGTAGAAAAAGAACATGGGCAGTGGCTGTGAAAGCAACAATGTGCAGATGTGAGTACAGTGTGTAACCATAATTTTCTGTTGCACAAAATTTTGATGGAAACATTGACAAGTCATTCCATTGAAGAAGAAACAGTTTTCTTGCCTCTAATTATCAAGACTCTGTGTGAAAAAAAAATTCCAAATAATCAAAACAGCTAGGGAGATAAAAGTTCCAGAAACTTCCTTGTTTCTTTTATTTTTTTTAATTAAAAAAAAAAAAAACCCAGAGTGTACGAAATGCTCAGTGGCATTATAGTGGTAACTCAAGGTAGGAGAAAGATTCATATGGCCGTGCTGCACAAAATCCTTGTAAACTATGTGCTGCTACAAGGGATTCACTCCAGCTCATGGAGCTCGTTTGAAGTAGCTGCCTGTGTGGCAGATGAGATGCAGGACTCCTGCCACCTCAGCTTGCAATTACTGTGTCCATGGTTTCCTGTCTTTCAGCTTTCAGAATTGCACAACCTAGAACTCAGATCACAGAAATAATCACTCGCAGCTTCTCCTTTAATTGGTTTACTCAACTGTATATATTTAAAAGGCTGCTGATTAGACAATAGCATGTAGGAGTAATTCCAGAGAGCAAAAATATTGCTATTGTCTTCCTGGAAAAACAGGGATGTTAATTTAATTACAATTAATACACAGTTAAACTGTGGGGCATTCTTTACAAGAATTGCATGAAAATGACAAAAAAATCCAGCACAGAAAAAAAAAAAAGGCAAACAGAGGCAATTTTTGCAATTATTAAATTAGTGTTTTGTGGGTTTTTAATACAGTACTTGAATTGTCATTTTATTTAGATAAATTATTGAATCTTGCTAGATCACCAAAAAATAATGCTGCTCAAAAAACCCATCATTGCTCTGCTCCAGAATCAAGAGCTGACCCACAGCCAGCCAGAGCCTCACTCCCAAACCAGCCAGCTGCATCACCTTGCCCAGCTGGCCAGACAAAGCAGCTTGTCCCAGCCAGACTGTTTCTCCAGCCCCAGCCAGAGACTGAAGCCAACCAGCCAGCCAGAGCCACGTTCCCCAGCTGGTCTGGGAGATCCTCTTGCCGTCCAGAATGACACAGTCCCGGCTGGCTCAGCACAGTCTTTCTTCCCTGGACAGCTAAAGCCCTCTTCCCCAGCCACTCAGAGCCTGTTTCTTCAGCTGGTCGGCCAGAGCCTCTCAGCCCCAGCTGACCAGCAAGAGATACACCCCGCCTGGCCAGTCAGTCACCCTTGCCCCAGCCAGCCAGATTATCCTGCCTGGCCAGCCAGGCACGGAGCTCACCGTGGCCAGCCAGCTGGAACACCCAGCCTGTCCTGCCAGCCAGAGCTCCTCTCTCCAGCCGGGCAGCCAGCCAGAGCAGTGCTTTTCACAGCACAGCATTAGTGTGGGAAACCAGGCATAAGCTCTACCAAAGTCTATACAGACAACATTGTCTTACCTTCTGCAATGATTCGTCTTTTTTAGCACTGAAGGCAATCAGATTGGTCAAGCATCATTTAACCTTAATGAATCCGTATTGACTATTCTTGCTCATCTTGTTTTCACTCATTTTGCCCAGAGAGAGCTTCAAAGAAGGCATATTTCATCATTTTCTCAGCAACTAAAGCGAAGCTGACATGTCTGTAGGTCCCCAAATTGTCCTCCTTCCATTTCTTTCTGCAGGTGTAACACGTATCATTCTCCTGGAATGTGTTCTTCCCCCATCTCTGGTATAGGGAAGTTTGCTCTCCTGAGCCCTCAGGTCTGTACTCCACTGCTGCCTCCCCCATGCCCCTCAGGATCTCGATCTCCCTCCATGTCGTGGTCTGTACAGCCATGGTTTCCACTAAGACCCCTCAGCAGAACCTTGAGAAGTGTTATCATTCCATATCTCCCCATCACAAACTTCTGGTATTTGTGCTGCACAGGTCCCTTAGCTCAGCAAGTGGCATTGTTACAGCTGCACTTTGCATTGTTACAGCTTTCTCTGAAGCTGCTGAGCCAGTATTTCCCAAAGCCTCTGCAATATTTCCCCTTCAGTTTTCTTATGCCGTTATTTTCATCCTGTTTTTCTCAGGGCTTTGTGCCTGTAGACCCCAACTGTACTGTTATGGGAAGTTTTCACGGGAATGAACAATTGCTTTTGGAGCGTGGGGACAACAAGAACAAAGCCTCTCCTTCATTATCCTGTTTTGTACATCTCAGTTTATGCTGGCAAAATCCAACCACACTGCACAACAGAATAGATAAGCTATTTAATTTTTATTTAATTTTTTTTTTAATTTTGCATATTTGTTTAGCACTATTTAACTTTTATCACTATTTAATTCCTTGTTTAATTCATTATAATTACTTTTTAAATTTTAATTTTTATTATGATTATTATAATTTTATCATTGGATTATTGTCTTCCAGTAACATGCACAGTTGGAGCTCAACTGATGTATGGTATTTGCACCTGATCACCACGTTCCAGTCAGCAGTAAAAGCATAATGAACAGCCAAAAGGGAGATTAAATGAATACTTATGAATACAGCATAGCTGTGTCATCCTGCCAGACCCCCATGGAGGGGGTCTGCAGCTCACTGAGGACTCAGCATCCCAGTGTCTCAGGAGTTCTGCACAGAGGGAGTCATAGAATCATAAAATCATTAAAGTTGGGAAATACTTCCAAGATCATCGAGTCCAACCTTTGATTGAGCACCACCATATCAACTAAACCGTAGCACTAAGTGCCACATTGAGTCATTTCTTGAACAATTCCAGGGATGGTGACTCCACCTGGGTACCCCAACTCCCAGTTGCAATGCTTGACAAAAGCAGAGTAGAGCTTTGAGGCCCCTTCACATTCCCTGCTTACCCAGCAGCCTTCCCAGGCATGCCACATGTCCCATCCCATCCTGCTCTCCTACCATGGCCACACTGATTCTGGAACACTGCAGGAGGCCCTTAAATAGGCAGGAAAGCATATTTGTAAAAATAAAACACACACACAGAAGATTCTGCCCAGAAGAACAAAAGGGTCCTGTCAGGGTGCAGCTCCAGTCACAGGGCTGGTGTTTGGGTGTGAGAGGAAGGGCAGGAGGAACAGCAGCTATCCTACTCTCCTGCAGGGTTTTCTTACTCTTCATTTCCCATTAAGGTGAAATAACTTTGGTGATTAAAAACTGCATGCGAAAGGTGTTCCTCCCAGCAAATGAAGACACTATTAAATGCATACTTGATGGATAATGCTGTTGCTGGTGAAGATATTACTTGGCTGGACTCAGCCCACAGAAGCATGGCCATGGTTTTGTGGTGCTCCTAAATGGGCCAACTGTGTCCTCCTCCCAGCAGGACTAGCCAGCAAGAGTGCCATGCTACATTCACAGCTGCATCCTTGCTGGAGCTGATTTGGCTTGGTCAGCTCAGGGGTCTCCATTTCTGCTGTGTGTTGTCCGCCTCTCTCCAGCCATCCCTTCTGACAGATGGTCCCACCTCCAAACCAACCCAACCCAACCCACGGGATTTTCTTGCTTTACAGCTGAGTGGGCCTTTCCTTACTCCCTGCTTGGTTTCCTCTTGTGACTGCTGACTGAGGACTTCACCCTCTTACAGACATGGAGATACGCTTGGAACAGGTACACAGGTGGCCTTCTTGACCTCTGCTAGATAAGCTCGTGCCACGTAGTGCTTTATCTTCCTTTATGTTTTGGTTAAGCATAAGTCTCTTGGATAGTATAGACCGGTGTTACTAAAGGAAATAGCTCAGGTGGTGACAGTTCACACCAGCTGGCAATTCAAATGAGTTTTCTTACTGCCCTTCAGTAGCGAGACCCTGTTAACTTCAATTGCCTGTAATCCCTTGGTCAATGTTAAATTCACTCCTTAATCTTCCGTATTTCACATCTTTCATGGATAATTACTTCTTCGGTTTAATTACTCATTTTTAATTCCCATGCAGATGAAACTCTGAATTAATTTGTGGTCCCCCTGATTTCTGTACCACTCCTCTGCCCTTTGAGCTATCATGTCATATGCATTAATGTGTATAGATTGAGAAACAGAATCTTTGTTGTCAAATAGAGATAAATCATTCCAGTAACTTCCGTCTTTTGGGGTTTTTTTCAAAGGTAAATAACTATTCAGGGTATCTTGGTTTTCCAGTATTCTCTAGACATTCCTATTTATATCTCCCCTTGGCAAATCCAGCTACTTACTTTTTATGACTGTCCAAGAAATAGAAATGTCATTTTTGCAGCATCCTCACCCTGAAATAGGTTTGCAGCTGGCCAGTTGATGGCCATCAGACTCTGAAAAGTGCAACCAGCAAAGGAACACTTCTGAGTTTTTGACATTTTTCTCAGCTGGCTGAAGCAGCCCAGTGAGCTGCTTTGCCCTGCATGGAGTGACCTCTCCTGTCTTGCGCTTCTCTGTTGCCAGACTCCAATTTCCAACCTTTATTCTAGTCCTGTCTCCTCATCACTCAGCCCCAGCCACCTGTTTCTCACTCTAGTTCTCTAATCACCATCCTCAGTCTCTTCCTCCCAGCTCCTGCCTCCTGCAGTCCCTGCACAGCTCCTGCTCCCACCCAGCCAGCCTCACAGGGGCAAAAGCAGTATCTTGCCCTTCAGTTGCCTCATTTTTCCAGGATCCTTTATCCCATGTCTTTAGCTCTGTACAACTGGCCTTCTCTGATATATGATCCTGACTCACCTTTTCGGCACCTGACTCCTCCCTCCCCAGCCAGCTGTAACCTTTGGACTCAGCAGTCAGTGGGTCTGCCAGCCACAACCCACCTTGTAGGTCAGCTCCCAAATTCCTTTTCAATTTTTAACATCTAAGTCTGTAGCTTTTGCTTATTTAGAATTGCTGTGCACTAACTTACCAATTCAGAGATGTCATTATTTTATCAAACCTATCTATAACCTAGCTCACAAAGGCAAGCTCAGGTATGCTGGGTTATTATATTTTTCTCAATCAATATATTGAATTTTTTATTTAACAGAGGGCTGTGGGAAGATCAAAGAGGAAAACAACACAAGCTTTCTATTTAGGATTTATGCTTAAATGACAAGACCCGTATCTCTCATTATCCAAGAGCTTTCCCTCTTAGCAATAATTCTAAATTATGTCCTTTCTTTCACGAAGGGCATTTGAGATGCTTAATATCTCTGTACCTAGAGAAGCAAAACTGCAAGACCTTAACAAAGGGTAAGGGTGTGATATATAACCAGGAGAAAGCAATCTAGGGTGCAGTCCCTTTATCAGATGGTAGAATGGGGCTGCAGCCTCTACATTAAATCACAGTCAGGACATGCCACAACTCTTAAGGTATATTGGTAAAGATATGGCCACAGAACACAACTGCAGCCATGTGAAATGCATAAGCCAGGTCTTGTCCGCATGTAACACACAGCACTTCTACAGGGGTTCAATAATCCAGCTACCATTGAAACAGGATGAAGAAAAATATCTTGGATGAGGGTATTACAGGACTCAGAGCAATTGGTGATCGAAGGGAAACGGTTATCAGTTTTACCTGGAGAAATGTTATTTGATCAATGCTACCATCTTGAAAGGAGAGATGTGATAAGGGGTTCAGACGTACATCTTGGAAAATATGCATACTTTCCTCCTATTTCAGACAAGCATTCCTTGTTCTGAGTTTTTTGAGGATTTTTTTGTTTGGTTTTTGTTAATATTAATCTATCACCTGAAGGATGTTATATATACTGAAGAGTCAAAAATTTCTTCGTATGCATTGTTTCAGCATTGAAATATATCTACCTTGAAAACACTTTGTCCAGGCTTCAGAATGTGGCCAGGGAAACCATTTGGAGATAGAACCTAACATGCAGAACGCAGATCAGAGCTAGTTTATTCAAAGACAGATGGAAGTAATTCCTAAAAAAACCCAAGAGTTCAGGAAGCGCTCCATTTGAAGACTGCATTTGCCCTGAAAAGCAGAGAGCATGCTGGATTAGATAGCAATAGAATGTTTATTCTTTGACATTTTTTTAGTAGACAGAAGGTGGCAATTTCTTAGATATTTTTTGTGTCAGTTTTCTGAGATTTTCCAAAAGCTTTCCCGATATGCTTTTGGTAAAATTTTCACTTAAGAACATAAGGAGTTACCATATTGGATCAGATTTGTGATCCATCTGGTCTGGTAGTCTGTCTACAATAGCAAATAGTACCAGACATGTCAGAAGAAGGTGCAAAAACCACACAGTTGACAGAGGTTGTTTCATGCCTTCCCTAATAGGGCATAGTAAAAGGATTTTTAAACCCTTAAAATCATTTGACTGCATTAAATAATTCTGTATATCTTTATTATTGCTGAAAATGGTCAGTCCTTTCACGTCCTTCTAAATGGCTTCCAGAATGGCTTCCATTGTCGGTATATTTAACAGCCAAACAATACTGGAAAAACTACTCTCTTTCTTAATTTTACATTTGTGGCCTTCTATTTTCATTAACGGATGATTATATCAGTCAGTGTCTCACTGCATCATTGAATATCTTAAAACAGATGGACTCTCTCTCACCCTTTCTACTCCAGGCATTGCTTTGTGTTCATTTCTCTCACTCATCCTCTTTTTACCTTTCCAGAGCAGAAAAGCCCAGTCCTTCCTGCCCCTTTTGGAGTGAGATTTTTCCCTGTGTCTGATAATCGTCTCCATGCTTTGAGGGAGAAGATTGCAGCAGGAGGTTTACTTGACACAAGGCGCAGCTCGAGGAAAAGACAGGACAGGAGCAGAGGGCTCACATAAGAGCACGGAGTTTGTTTTGCAGGAGGTGGGGCAAGAGGAATATAACATGAACTCAATTCTGTCCTACAGAAAGTAGAAAAAAGAAGTCAAGGTGAGATGTTGGTAAACAGTCTCCAAGAGGGGCTACATGAGGTATCCTAACTTCTACTGCCATGTCATCTGCCTTGGCTGGAAACACAGTGAAGCCAACCCAAATGATTTCAGGAATGCAGAACTTTTCCAGCAGTACTGACCAAGGACTGAAAGGAAAATATGAAATAATCTCAATAATGAGAGAGCCTGAAAACCAAAAGCTTGTATTAGAGGCTGTTCAGAATGAGCAAGTTCTCAATCTTATTCTTGACTGTGATTACTGCTGTGTGTTTCTTGAGCTACTTTCTGACCAGAGGAATAAATTCTTGGATTCAGAACTCTTAAACAAATCCTGTCATTTACAGTAAAAAAACAAATCTCCAGATTTTACCAACTTCACTGTATTTCTGACAGCTCAGATAAATTTTTCTAAGCTGCTGCCAGTACCACTGCTCAGCACCCATGTATTGAAAGGAACTTTAAATAATGTCAGGAGGCTGTGCACAGAAGAGATGCCATTGCAAAATAATTTCTGGAGGCAAATTTGAATATCTCTCTCCATTTCTTCTTAAACCAAAGAATGAGACTAAATTTTTGAAAGAAGACTCAAATGTTCCCTGTAGGACCGATTGTTTCTTTGGCAGGCAGATATAGGAAATGTTGCCACTTTTGTTTTTGTAGAGTTTTCACAAGCGTAGCCAAAGGACTTTGGTAACATGAACTGAGCAAATAAATTACAAAGCACAGAAGAGAAAGAATTCCATTTCTATGTGTATTTACTCGCTCAAAGTAAAATGACACAAGCAAATGAAGATCCACTGAATATTAATTCATTCATTCAGAGGAAGGACAGTAGAATGAGTAATGGATACTGGATAGCAGAAACACTGACAGTATCTGTAAATTATCATCTTTTGACTACACAAATCTGAATTGTCATTATTTTTAATTATTAGATTTAATACATACAAGTTAATTTCAATGCAACATGGGGAAAGATACAAAAGTCCTTTTTCAATTAGTGCATATTAACAGTACAGTTTATATGTAGACCTTCAGGCTTTTGCAATAAACTATGTTTAAAAATCCAGCTTAAATGCCTTAGTTGTTGGGATGCTAGTGAGATTTAGAGTTTAGAAGGATCCTGGAAGGTTATTAACACTGATGTAGATAAAATCCATCACAAGGGCTTATAGTATGGCTCGACAGTTGGGTTCTAAAGAGTGTCAAACCTAAGGATTTCAAAAGTTTTTGAAAAAGACAGCTTTGTTTCTGAAACAAAACTACAAGTTAAATAAAAATTTAGTTTTTTATTCTGTTGCACAAAGATTTCAATGTAATAACACCAAAAATTGCCTTTACTGATCTCTTATTTTCCTTCTATTTACTTCTATACTACTGATTTTAGATATGAGTTGGAGCTCTTTTTAAAATGTAATAAGTAGTGTGTTTGTAGTTGATCATTTACTGATCAACTGATAGAATTACAAATCACGCTCAGTTTTATTATTGTTTTAATAACTGATAAGACTTGTTTTGCCATTGCTCACTGATGAGTTTAATCAGTTACCTGCAATTTAGTCAGCACTTTAGTGCAAAGCTCTTTAAAACAAAGGTGTGGAGAACAAACACTGAAATAACGTAAAATATAATGTTTAAAATGTAATGTTCTACCACCAGCAGCAGATGTTTGTGCTTATAGGTGTTAGAGAGTAAGAAAAGAAGAGTGGTGACTTCTGTGTGTGTGAAGGAGAAAGATACCAAAACACTGCACACACTAAATGAGTATTTACACGTGACATGGGAGACTTCATTAGAAAAATTATCTACAAGATTTCAATGCCAGGAAAGCTGCATAATGTCCATTTGTGCAATCACTGGGGGTTTGTTTGCTTGTTTTACTACTTGACCTTCCTTGTTCAGTTCACAGGCTACCTGTTCAGTTCACAGGCCAAATTCACTACTCTTTTTTTTTGTGTCTTCTTACTAAGTTTATAAAATGAGATTTTCGGTCTTTTCAAACTCTCTCCTAAAACACAAAGCAATGTTCATTTTTATTCATTTAATTTATTTATTAATTAACCTAGGGTCTTGTTTCAATGCACTAGCTCTTCCATCTGTTAGTGTTCACAATAATTTTAAATCCATTTTTACAAGACCTCTCTGAGCTGACAGATAGAGGGGCTTATGTCCATTTTACAGATGGTCAGCTGAGTCATTGAGAGTTGAAAGTTCCCATCCATTTTTGACACCCCTTAAGGCTTTATTTTGTGGAGCATTTAACATTATGTTAAACATTATACCTAGAGTTATAGTTAACATTATACTTAAAGTTCAGCTTTCATCAACTTTACTGCTATGTCTTTGTTTCTGAAGGTTAGATTTCAAGATGTCAGACCGACAAGAAACAGGAAAAACACAACCATTGTGAAAAATAAAAAATACTAGGCGAAAAATAAAAAATACTAGGCAAAAAATAAATTTCTTGTTTAAAATAATTTTCCACTCTCACTCTGAACTTCCCCAAATGAAAACCTTTCCAATCAAATGCCTGGGTGCAAAACTCACGTAACAGGACATGCTGGTCAACTTGAGTAGTACAGAGAGTTTCCTGCCCTTGCCCTAACACACATTCCTTAATATCAGCATTCATTACAGATTTCTGCAGTCAGGGGATGTTGCTGCAGTGTCAGGGATTTTGTTAGGTGGAAGGTACTGAATACAAAAGGTTAATTCTAGTAATTAGTTGATGATAGATTAGGACCATGAAAAGCTGCAGAGAACATCAATATGAACATTGAAGGATGTCCCCAGGGCCATTTAATCTAATTCAGGAGTCAGAGTAATAGCTGAAGTAAAGGAAAGCCTGGCACCAAAAGTCCACAAAGTAGAGACAGCAGAGGCAAGGTCTGATGAGCTGTTTTGGTCCAGAGATTTAGAGTGACTGAATCAAAGACAGCAGCAGATAATGGACTAGTGGATTGTAAAATATTAAACCAAAATATACTACAGGGCAAATCTATGAGGAAATGCCACTAGATTTTGATGAAAAGCTCTTGCATAATTAGGTTATGTAGCACGCCGTATAGATTGCCTCTGGAGCACCATCCTGCCTGCCTTCCATCTGTGTTCCGTTCAATACCGATGGAGTCGAGTTGGATTTTGATTTCATCAATCTAATCTGTATTGTGCCTTAGTTTTGGCTTTCCTGCCATTGATCTTATTGCCTTCGCATCACACAGAACATCTTTTTTCAGGTTGAAGCCCAACGGTATAACAGTGAATGTGACACTGCAGAGACTTTTATGACTGGTAGAACCTCAAACATATCACTTCAGAAACAAAAATAGCTTCAGTTATTTGGGGGGATGGCTCTACTTGAATTAATTCCCATTAATGCAAATATTTTAAAGTACCAGTTCAAATAATCTAGGTAAGAAGAGGGGAATTAAATATTTTTGTCTAACAAAATATTTCATTGGTTTTTATGCAAATGACTTTTTTTTTGAGAAATTGTTATTTTTCTGCCAATTTCAAGAATTTTTTTACACGTTGACTATGTTTCATACTTTCCAGATGTAAGGCTATGATTTTTAATAAGCATTTTTTCTGTCCTTTAATCCTCTGTTTTACTTTAATGACCTTTCCTCAGCCCTGGTGATTGCCCTCTTTCTGTATTTTCTCTGCACTTGGGACTTTTTGGGCACAGAAATTATGCATGAATGTAGATAAATTTGGAGGCAACATTTTGTGTTAAGTGTGTTGGGTTAGAATTTACTCCCTTAGAAACTGATAAAAATGTCTAACATTGGTTACGGCAGTGTGTGAATTGGGGGCAACAACCAAGAATTGTCTATACGCCAGTCAGTAACTCCTCATCTTCCTTTTTCGTTGCAGTCAGGTGGGGGTCTGCCTCTGCTCCCGGACAAGTAGTGACAGGGCAAGAGGACATGGCCTTAAGCTGCACCAGGGGAGGTTGAGGTTGGACACCAGGAGAAGTTTCTTCACAGAAAGTTGTTAAACATGGGAACGGGCTGCCCAGGGAGGTGGCGGAGTCACCAAGGAGGTGTTCAAGAAATGGCTGGCTGGGCGTGGCACTCGGTGCCATGGTCTCTTTGACAAGGGGTGATTGGTCAAAGGTTGGATTCGATGATCCCAGAGGTGTTTTCCAACCCAAATCATTCTGTGAAACATCCTTTAAGGATGACGAAGAGGGATGCTGTGTTTTACCCCATGGGATGAGCAGCCAGCTAACACACGGTGGCGAGGAGATGCGCTGGCAGTGCCGGGCCCCGCCGCATTCCCGAGTGGCTCTTCGGGCGCTGCATCCAGCGCCCAGCAGCGCACAGAGCCCGCCAGCACTGCAGGTCATTCCCGGCACTCCGCTTGTCACCTGTGGGTCTGCGCCCGGCACCCGCCTCCATCCACACCGCCCCCCGGCACCCTGTCCCCCGGCACCCTGTCCCCCGGCACCCTTTCCCCGCCGCGCCTCCGCACACAGGCATCGCGCCGCCCCACAGCTCGGCGGCCCCCGGCGCACTCCATCCTCCGGCACTCCATCCCCATCCACGCCATCCTCCTGCACACCATCCCGGCACTCCATTCCCATCCACACCATCCTCCTGCACACCATCCCGCGCCCCCATCCCCCTNCCACGCCATCCTCCTGCACACCATCCCGGCACTCCATCCCCATCCACGCCATCCTTCGGCACACCATCCCGGCACACCATCCCCATCCACGCCATCCTCCTGCACACCATCCCGGCACTCCATCCCCATCCACGCCATCCTTCGGCACACCATCCCGGCACTCCATTCCCATCCACGCCATCCTCCTGCACACCATCCCGGCACTCCATCCCCATCCACGCTATCCTTCGGCACACCATCCCCGTCCCGGCCATGCCCCGGACGCCGGCCCCGCCGAGCACGGAGACTCCCATTGCGTCCCTCCGCCGCCGGGGAGCGCTGCGAGCTCGGCCGGGAGGCTGCGGGAGCGCCGGGGCGCGGGCGGCGGCAGCACCCGTGGCTCCGCTCCTCCCCGTTACTCGCTGCTGCTGCTGCGGCCGCTGATGGCAGGAGCAGCTTCGCTGCCGGCCAGGGCTGCGCAGACACGCTCGCACACGTACCGCGGGTATTGCCCTTCCTGCTGGCTGCACCGGTGCACTCTAATTACCCTGGAACTGTCGATCTAGCTTGAGTTTAGCTCTGAGGCTTTGATGCTTTTGGTTCAAAGCTGGAAAGGCATTTGCCTACAGAAAGTTTTGGGTTTTCTTGAGACCACTAACTGCTCTAATCACACTTCTGCCTATCGACTTGCTTCTGCTTTTCCCAGAGAGACAGAAGTTAGCCCAGCTGGTTCCTGGGGTAAGGAGCATGTACTGTAAGGGAGATATTGGTGATGAGATTGTAGCCGCCCTGCCTTCAAGAACTTCAAGAACCTTGGGAACAGCAGCCGTTGCATCCTTGGGCATTTCTCAGAGTTCATATCTCCATAAAGCCGCCTCAATTTAAATTAAAAGTGACTCTATCTTCAGTGAATAATTTCAGCTTGGGATCTGCAGCGTTCGAACTAGATTGTTGAGCCAGGCAAGTGCAAACTCGTCTCGTAGGCAAGATCACAAAAAAATTATGTGTATGCTACTGACCTTGATAATCACAGCCAAATGGTTTGTGCCTTTGGTGTAACTCAGCCCTTGGAGCTTTTGGCTTGATTGTCTAAGCAGATAAGGATTAAGTGATAGGGCTGTGTGCTTACATGTGTGTGTATATATAAGCACCTGTCCGCCTCTTCCACCCTCTGTCCAATTCTGACCATTTCAGGTAATCAGTCAGAGGTGTCAATGTTAATCATTTTAGGAATGTTTTGTGAAGGTGGATAGTCTAATATAGAAAGAGGCTGCACTAGTCCACAGCTCAGGAAAAGCCTGCAGCTGCCATCCCTGCTACTGTTGTATTACACAACAGAGAACCCACACCTTGCAACGTTAATCCGTAGAAAACCAGGCTGTGTTGGTCCTGCTGCTCTCATCAATATTATTTGGTTGTTTTTCCTACTTCTCATCTATGAGAGAGCTTAGAAACTCAGAACTCAAATACTTGAGAGAAGAAACACATCAGAAACAAGAGCACTATGAGTCTTCTGGTTACCTGTAGATCAGGAGGTGGTACCTGACTCCAGACACAGCCTAAACTCAGCAAGGCAGGAGAGGGGTTAGCTCAGAAACACAGCAGGAACTAACAAAAAGAAAATACTTCATATCTTGCTGTTTGTCAAACACTACTTTGTCTGAGCTTGGAAAAATGATAGAGCTCAGACAGCTGGTCATTGGAAAAGTCCCTCACTGAGATGGGTCCTATAGTAAAAATGTTTAGTTCTCTCTGTGGATGTAAAGATGGATTAACCCTGATTATACATTTCTATGTGGAGGCATTAGGTACCGCTGCAGCAATCATCCTTCTTGTGCCCTAAGTGATAATAATTCGGAAGATTTAGAAAATTAAACATGTAAGATTAAAGATATTAAAGATTAAATAATTTATTATTAAATAAAATTGATTGTAAGGAATATATTAAAATACAAGAGAAAAAATAGACGGTCTCAACGCAACCAAATTGTTTTTCAAGACTAGCTGCATTTAGGCAAGACAGAGCTAGGCATAAAGGTAATTTTCTCAAGAGTTCTTAAATTACCTGGAATTTCTTTTTAAAACACAACTTTGGTCTTTCCGAGCCCATGGTTAAGTGTACGCCAGCAACGCTTATCCTTTGAGAATTCAGGCCCTCACATCATGTGGAGTCTCAAGAGAAAGGAATCAGCTCTACACTGCTGCAGGACAGAGGGAAAATCCCTTTCTCCAGGTCTCAGGGAGACGGTAGATCCCATTCTCTAGGCTGGGGAATGATCTGTCATGTGTGGATTATCCATGCTGGGAAGGGGCACACCAAGTTTCCTGAGGCTCTTTGGGCATTGTGGACTAATTCCTAGTGACTTTTTTTATTAAGATTCCCACTCTGTTATTTGTAGGGTTTGAAAGATAGAACTTCCCAGTAGCCTTATAATTTCAGGCTTTGCTGCAGTAGAATATCCATGCCTACGGAGCAGCAGCTGCCAGCAGCAATGACAGCTACAGAGCCTGCCTTACACCAGCTGTGATTTGATGCTCCCATTATCACTGCTGTCTGCTGCTGCAGAACAGCCTTTGGTTTCCAGTCAGATTCCACACAGAGACAAGGCTTGTGCAGCCTCGCTGTCATCACCACCCTTTCAAACCTTTTAAGGCCTAACAGAGAAATGTCACAGACGGAGTTACATCTTAAAAACCTTGTGTCCCACAGGTTTCCTGGAAACTCGTGAGCAGGCATTGCTTTATTGCTCAATGACGCGAAGCTGTTCCTCTTTCTGGTAGACATGCCGGGCCGCTGAGTGAGTAGCATGCCTAGGCTTTGAATCAGACACAGTATATAAGGCATCTTGCCTAGCTTTCATGTAAAACACTCAGAATAGGAACATTACAAGAGAGATACAGAAGGCGTGAAAGCTGAATTGAGTGTAGCAGGAGGCCTCAGGCAATGCAGGAGGGAGCTACGTGTCTTAGTTGACTTAGGAGAGCACAGGAGAAAATGGAGTATAGAGATGGTTAGGGGGGTGAAAAAGAGAATCTGGGAACACTGCAGCTTTGGCTTTATGGGATAAGAAGACCACTACAGAAAATATAGAAGAGCCATAAAACTTGGGGGAAAAAAATGGAAGAGTGGAGACTTTCTATGTCTTGCTACTCACAGAACTATCTCGTGCAGATCTCCAGTGACAGAGGATCAGTGGGGCACTTATAAAAAATGTGGGAATACCTGATCAAGCACCAAAGAACAGACTGTTAACTCCTGTAAAGAAAAGCAACAGAGTACATCTCAGGAGAGTGGGAGTGTCCATGGATGATAGGAATAGACAATGCTCACTTGTGTAAACGAAGTTTTAATAGGTATTTGGTTGCTATGGATTTTATGCAGGTGATCTACTTCCTTTTCCATTTTCGCTCACATTGTCAGCTTTACTGTGACAGTCACTGCAGAAATAAATGCTGTTCTGCTTGAGGAACACCAGAATGCAAGGGCAGAGTACAATGATTCTAGTGTACTACAGAAGCCTTCTGGTAGGAACCCTTTTTTGGCTTCCACATCAGGAGGTGGCTCAGTTCCCCTTTGCTCTGACCACCAAATGCTGGCATAGGGCAGCATAGGAGGAGAAGCAGTATCGCTTGGCTTGTTCTGTTGGTGATGCGCCAGTAAATCCCACATAGTTCAGGAGTTCATGTGAGGGTAATAGGGCAAGCTGGTACCTCAGGGCTTCCCATTTCACACTATTCACAGTCTTGGCAGCCTAAGGGTTCTCCTGTGTAAGTGGTAGCAGTGAAAGCTCGAGCACCTTTTTTTGCCCATCTTGAACACAGGTGCTGATAAAAGGGCTCACCAGAGCAAGGCTGTGGGGCAGGGAGAAGAGAGCTTTGCACAGTGGTTTTATATGTTCATACAGTGCTCTGAAAGCCTCAGGGATAAAGCATCGCACTCCTCAACCTGAATCACCATAGTGCAGAAAGACATATTTCTTACACAAAATGAATAAGAAATACAGATTTCTTATGAAATACAAATATCTTTTTTGCCTAATGAGTAAGGCATAAGATCATATAATTATAAAATATGCTGGAAGGGGCCCACAAGGATCATCAGTCCTGCTCCTGGCCCTGCACAGGACAGCCCCAAGAATCACACCACATACCTGAGAGCAGTGTCCAAATTCTTGTTTGATGTGGCCGTGATTTTTTTACTATAAATATCATGGGGGTTTTTTTTACTATTAATGCAATGATTAAAGGCAAAGGAGCTGCTTATTAAAGGCAAAGGCGTTTTTGGGTTTTGGGCTTGTAATAATTTGTGATTAGTATTTTTTTCCCAAGGCTGCTTTTGTGAAAGCAAGCCAAAGGCACTGTGGCAAAGTTAAGACTGTCTAAGGATACGTCAATCACTGCTCTGTTGAATCCCGGGATCTCCTGGCATTTCAAGTCAAACTTCGGGAGGTAATTAGGAATCCCAGCCCTGTTGAAATGGTTGATGCCACTGTAGGGAGGAGTGTGGCAATGTAGGCTGTAATTGGTAAAGGCACCGGTGGAGGTCAGTGTCTCCCAGGGACAGCTCTCTCCGTCCCGAGGCACAGACGGTGCTCACCGCAGCCCTTCCCTGCTCACAGATGTGTCTCCTGCTCCCACCCGCCTGGTGCTCCCCGCTCAACTTCATCTCGTTTCTCCCCATCGTTTCAGGGATGTGAGCAGGAGCTGTTCAGCCTTGATATTCAGCCTTGTCACAACAGAAGTGCTGCTGGATCTGACCAAGAACAAAACTTCCCAGAAGGTTTGGATGGAATGCAGGTTTCAGGTGTTTCCAGAGTCAGGCAGCCTGTGAGTGTGGCTGTTTGAGGTTAACTTAAATACCTCTCACCCTGTGTGAATGCAACGAAGATCAGCCCCTTTGCACTGTATTCTTTAGGCAAAGACTGTGTTTTAAGATTCTGCCAAAAGCCAGACCGATTTTACAAAGGACATAAGCAAGGCCATGTTGTAACACTGAAACCAAGCCAGAAACCCAGATCTTTGGTTAGGAGGGAAAATCACGTGGTTAAAGCCTAATTGTTATTTTATCCAGTTTGTTAAATGCCTGTCAATATTTGTTCTGTTTCTCCTGAATATGTTTGTGCCTGCAGTACCAGAAATGCCAGGAGACCTGGACTTCAGTTTCACATGGACTTTGAGTGAAAGGGAGAAAGGTTCCCTGCGTTTGTACACACTACAAGTGCAAGCTGTCACTTCAAAGGTACACAGCAGCACACTAAAATATGTAAAGGTAATTGCCAGCAGAGTCTGGCTACCTGGCTGGGGACAGCTGTGTTGGAGACACACAAACTCTCACAAGCACATGGAGAGCCCAGAGGAGAAGGAAATGGATGCCAGCAGCTGGATGAAATGCGGCCAAGAAGGGAAAGGCTGGAAGATTCAGGCTGTTTAGCCCAGAGAGGAGACATGTGAGGAGAGACACTGCTGCAAAGGAGGAAATTAGTCTTTTCTGCTGCATGGACTCAGTAACAGGCTTGAACTGCAAGTAAAGGTTGGGTACTAGAAAAAGTTTTCCAAGCAAAGCAAGGAGATGTGTTGGGATGTACTGAAGGGCTATTAAAAAAAAATCCAGTGCCCAGCCTGGGAAAAACAGGTTAGACAAATGGTTGTGACATAGTTGATCCTGCTTTGGCCAGCAGGAGGGCAACAGACCCTCTCAAAATCCTTCCTGGTCTGTTTCTGTCATCCACTGATAAGCCATAAATCCTATGAATTTCATACATCAGGATCTATTGATGGCAAAAATAGTTTTAATCAATGAAGCCCTGTCTTTTGTTTTCTTTCTCGCTTAGATGGGTGTCTTTTAAGGGTTAAACTTTCTAAAATATTCAGGCAATTTATCTCCTAGACAAGTTAGTGGAATTCTTCATCCATCTGGGTGTTAGTTGGAATTCCTCATTATGTGCAGCTGAGGTGTGTGTTTACACATTTATTTCAAAAGGTTGTCTGAAAGGTAAAAACAAACCCAAAATCTTCCTTTCTGTCCCCACAACTTACACATGCATATATTCCGAAGAAGACAAAGAGATTGGGAAATAATATTATGAAATAAAGCTTGTGTCATTCCTTTTTATTCTATAAGGGATGCCCACTGCTGTAAATCATTTTCCTTGGCTACCTCTTGAGCAGGGTTGGATGATGGGAAAGCTGTAGAGCACAGATCTGTTGCAAGCAACTGAGTTGAAATCCAGCACAACTGCAGAATGAGAGGTTTGGGGTCACAGATGCTCATTTTTTAACCATTTTTCTTGTCCTGTTTTGTATAGAAGTTGGTTAGGCAGTGATTAGGCAGAATAAGCCTTCTTATCTACATGCTTCAAAATTTTTTTCTGTCACAGACACAAGATCCTGGCACTGCTGTAATGAAAAGAGAGGCTCTGCTACTTCTCCTTTTCTGTTCCTGCACTTACCTGCAGATCAGCAATAAGGCAGCTTCCTCTAGGTGACCAAGACTGAATTTTGCAATTTTCCATTGCAAAATTCTTACACTCATTTTACTACTCTAGAAATATGAGATTCACAAGGAGTGTTCTGCATATCCTCTTAGCAGACAAGTGAGAACCCTTAAATGGAAAACCCCCACGTTAATTTTGGATAAAAAACAGTGAGACTGTGTATGTAGTTGAAATCTACCAGGACAACTGACACTTATCCCAGCACAGATACAGTAAACTGCCATGGACAGGTATGGGAAACAGATTAGGAGAAAACTAGATGGGAATGAGAGGCAGAATCATTTCCCTTGTGGATAAAAGCCAGAGTTGTCTTTGACTCTCTTGAAACTGATGATATGAAAATTCCTTCACTCCTCCCTCTCTAATCAAGGAATGTGTAATAAGTAAATTTTTAATGAATTGGATTAATTGTTCTGGCCTCCTTGCAAAGTGCTATGAATGCCATTACTACAAAATCCTAGATAAAAAAATGTGAGGAATAGATACATTTTATTAGGAAAAAAAATGTCTGTTCACTTAGTATTGTGTAAAGCAAAAAGACAAATAGGCAGAAGAGTTTCTGATTTGTGTCTGGGCTTTTGATTAGAGGTTACTAAGCAACACTAGGACTGATCTTAGCCCTGCATTCCTTCTTGGAATGCAGTATCTGCTAACACTCAGGTCAAAACTAGGCTTATGTATACATTCTGCTGACATCAAAGGCATTCATTGGTGCAAATGAAACAGTGATTCCCTGATTTTCAGGGAGAGGTTAACCCAAACGCACACTTTATTGAGCATGGTTTGGTGAGTGCAGCTATCACTCTGCCCAATACTGGCTTGCATTTCATTTCAACAGCTGTATTTTCCTCCTTTTGTTCTTCTTTCTTGCCTGCTTCCTCCCATCCCGTGCCCGGCAGCCTCTGTGTTCCTGTTAGTGATGTTCATTCCTGTTCATTCCTCAGTGACAAGGCCTGCTAGGATATGCCCTAACAGAAATACTGATGCAAGAATTACTTGAGCGAATTACGATGAAATAACATGAGACTTACCCAGGTAATTTCCTTAAACACTTTTCCCAGGCAGAATCCATCACCTGAATGATGCTGCTCTCAGCCACAGCTCGCTAACCTGCCCTAAGGCCTAGGCAAAAAAACCCCAATCAGCAGAGCAAGGTGCCCCTCTGGGATTTGGAAAAGCACAAAACAGCTTCAGTGCAGATAATCTTCTAGAGCTGTTCAGAAGGAAACATCTTCCCAGAGTTCTTTGGGATCCCAGGGTTATTCACCCTAATGGAGTGAAATAACCATGGGATATATACCCAGAAACCCCAGACATGGTAACTCCTGTAGCGCTTTTGGAGTGGCTGCCCTCACCGGTTACATAAATTAACTCAGCAAAAACTGCTCATACAGAGAGAAAATCCTTCCTGACAGGATTCTTATGGCCGTTAAGATCATTGGGAAAGGACCCACCTTTCCTAATATACCTCTGTAAAACAAACTGCTGGGAAGAGGAGAAGAAGGTATACATGATCTGTTTGTGATAACTTACAAATGTCAGTGTGTTCAATATGACAGGGCTGGCTGTTGGTGGCTGCTCCTTGCTATGCCAAGCGTGTGCTGGTAGTGGCCTGTGTAAAACACACTGAATTCAAAACAATGTGTAACCATTCCACAAAGTTCTATTGCCGTTGGTAGAACAGCTCTTTGCAATTTAACAAAGAAAAAGCCCATGGGCCAGAAAAGTTCCCCCTCACTGCTAATAAACTTGGATTAAATGCACACGATTTAATTAACTCAATTTCATAAAGCTGCATTCTGGTTTTGCTTGTGCAGCTTGCATGCCAGAGAAACACACTGGCAGGCTCTCAAATAATAAGCAAGTACAGGATATTCCAAGGTTGGACTTGTGCCACCACCAGAGCAGGGACAGCCAAATCTGCAATAGAAATATCTGCAAACTGCTGGAAGAGAAAAGCACTGCCAGGGCAAAACCCTTTAAATGAAATCTGAGGACCACAGGTCCCACTGCAGAGCTGTGGGTTGAGAAGTGGGGGAGATGAAGAGAGTATTCAGCTGCCGGGGCAAAGAAAAAAAACCAGGACTTTTCAACAAATCTGTTATGTTCTTACATACAGAAAATAAAGGATATTTTCCTCTAATATTGTTCTCAGGACAGCTGTATTTGTCAATATGTTTGTCAATGTATTTGTCAATTTGTTTTTATTAATTTGCTTGTAATTCGACCTGAAGTATACATCCAACATGGAAAAATTAGGAATGGAAAAATCATAACTTATATTTGGTAAAGTTAGAAAAAACAATAATCAGGAATTTAGAGGATAATTGTGAATAACCCTAACTAAACTTAACCATGACTGCTTCTGCGTACAACAGCATTCTTCTCTTCTAGTTTTTTAGTAAACTGGTTTTCATTTACAAATTTTAAACACTGTAATAATTACCAAGGAAAAGCTTTTAGACCGACTACACTTTCAGGTGAAGGTATGACAAGATAGTATTTCAGAGTATTTGCTCTGAAAATAGCTATTCTGGTATAAACATTTTTTTATACTAATTGTGAATTCAGCTTGGAAATATGTGCTGGTTTAATTATGCTATAATTGAATGTGCTAAATATATATTGTAGTAAATACACTATAACTGGGAAGATATCACTTTTTAAATTATATTGATGTTTGCATTTTTCTAGCACAAAAAGAGAATCATGCACACATTCCATGGTGTCAGATGAATGACCCTGGTCTGATTGCAGCAAATGCAAGGTACTGTTTTGTGTTTAAAGCTACACCAAGTCATATCACTTCAGCTTTACCATGGACTAAAAACATTCATGTGGGTTGTTTTCATGGCTCACTTGGTCCATAGTAACTTGCTAAGCCATGATGATTTAGTTATGAATTTGAGCTTGAAGGGAAATATTTCAGAGTACTCTAATAATGCTGCTGCAGCTGTGAGAATACAAGGATAGATTTTACATTAACAAAAACCCTAACAAATAGCACCATCATCTAGATAAGGCCTGCAAGAAAATTAAACAATGAGTTCTAAATACTGCTCAAATACATGAGGACTCTAAAGAGAATCAGCGCTGGTAAGGATACAGCTGATGATCAGCCTGGAAGGCAGCACTGTTCCTTAGTGTTCAAGTGAATGCTTCACTTTAACCCCAAGAAAGATGAGTTTTGGTTGAGGAAAATGGCCTCATTTGGGAATGCACTTCAGCTTGTTCTTGGATTTCACTAAAAGCACTAGGATTCAAGTTTGAGCTTAAAACTAAACATATGCCTATATGTTTTCCTGCATGGGGGACACTGATTTAGAGGCTGCAAATCATGCAAGTTAACCTCTTTTGAAAGCCATCAAGGCACTGTTGAAGAAGAAGGAAATAAAATTGCAATTTCAAAACCAAGGAAGTACTTGGGTTGTTATGTTTCAAGTTGAAAACTTTGGTACTCAAAGTGAAATCAGAGCAAGATAACACAGGAATGACAGAAACTCGATAATGTCAACAAAGATGAGTCACCTCTGGACCAGGAGGTGGGAGAGAAAGGAGTAGGATTGCCCGAAGGTAACCTAATACTGATTAGCATGGTAGAAATCACAGCCGTGGGAGAGGACCATATGATGTCAGACTGCTTTTGTATGATGGACTAGTCACTAATCAGAGCACATGCAGAAATGAGTTGGTTATATAATTGGAAGTTAACTAAAGAATGAGTTATTGTGCAGCTACAAACTCTCCAAAGAGGGGCGCTAGCTTTGGGAACTATGGCCTAGCATCCATCCCATCTCATCTCCATGTGCTCGCTGGCTTCTGAGAACAGACTGAACTCTGAGAACAGACCTTACCCCTCTTTGGGAGTCAACAAAGTGATATCACAGAGTTCTGCTGCATCACAATGAAACTATATGAGTTGTATGAATTAATCCCAAGGTATTTTTTGATGATACAGTTTGTCTACTGCTTGTCGTGTTTTTTAACCCAAGAACTGGGTAAATCTGATAAATTGTTTAATTTGGGACTGGAAGAGGGAAGTGGGGTCTTGCCAGTGCTCTGAGAATCTTACTTTCCCCGTTGAACCTCACACGTGAACTATCCTGGCTACTCTAGATGTGTAAATAAATAAACATGGGAAGGGCAGCATCAGCTCCAGGAGTCTGCGTGGTCTTCCTGTTAAAGCTGTAGCGTACTGGGATGTGTTCACATGTAGGGTGAACACTTACAGTCAATTACACTCAATTTATTAGATTAGGTATGCAGAGGAATGGAATAATAGCAGAGTCATATGGCAGAGGAGGTTTACCATCTGTTACCTGCCTTTAGCAATGGACCAGTTCTCAGTGTGGACAACAAAAAACAGGAGTAGTGAAAAAAATAAACGGAGTATATGCTTTTAAATTCCCAGCTGGGAATTTGACTCCGAATCCTCAATTTACAATCACGCCATTTTGTAAGTGAACTGAATTATTTTCCAGTATTTTACAGCTGAAAAGATTTGCTAGCAGGCTCTTATTAATTACATTTAATAGTCTTCTGCTAGAAGCCTATGCAGAGTCTGCCAAAGGGTACAGACTAAGGGAAAAGATCCAAATAATGCAATTGACAGCAGCAGAATTGTGCCGAGCTCATTTTGGCAACCATTCATGTGTATACACTGAGATTTTTGTATTTGAAAAAACATATCTGTGCATAAATACTGACCCCCGAAACAGAGCTGAGGAGAGACATGTGACAGACATTCTCAGGCAGCATAAGTAAGACATCCAAAGCTGAAACTGGGGGACTAAAACTTCTGTTCAGGAATTTTTTTCAGCTATTAGTTAACAGTGCCACCCTGAGTGAGTTGAGGCTCCTCAAGAACCAAAATGCCATTTCTATGCAATCACAGCACCTCATTCTTCAAAAAAGGTACAATTTAGTCTGATGTCAAACCTACCGCAAAGCCTCATCTGCTTTAGAAACCAGAAATATCTCCACATGCTTTCCTAATGGCCACCTGCAGTTATGCTTTATATTCACATTGTGGCTTTTTTTTTTTTTTTTTGAACTTGTGTAAATGAAATTTGCCTTTTCAAATCTCAGGCCTTTCTGCCTCTGTGGTGCAACCAGCAAAGTTTGATTTATTTATGGAAACAATGAGTTCTGAGTAATTTTGTGAGAGCTTGCGAGATCTGTGACATAACAAAATAGATATAGCATTGGTACTACTGCAGCTGCTGTGGGAGACTGACTTTCCAGGATCAGTTGATATCCGTTATTCCTCCTTTTCCTCCCTCACTTCGCTGGGGATTGGTATGGGGTGGGGAGAAGTTGTTTACAAAACAGACCTTGACCATGTCAGCAGCAAACAAATGCTGCTGAACAAGAAATCAAAGGCCATTTCTGGGATTTTTTTTCAAGAATTTTGGATTGGGACTGCATTTGCCATCTCATTTACTACCATGACTATTCCAAGATTTTATAAACTAGATTCTTAAACTCAGTCTACCTAATGATAGTTTAAGTTTTCCAATTCCTGTTTCTGAACTCCATTAAAACCCTCACATATTTAGAAATACAGACTCTAAAATTTTAAAATTAAAAGCTGAGCTAACACCATCCTTACCCTTTAAAATTCTATTACTGAGAAAGAAAAATGAGACACACTATCTTGATCAAGAGATAGAATAATCTAGAAGAATGGTTTTGAAGTTAAATACTTTGCAAATCTCTTTGATAAACTGAATAATACTGAAAGATTTTGCATTTCCCTTGCTTTTAACTTAATAATCTCAATCCCATCTGTAAGCAAAGATAAATTAATTCCTCCAAACTAATCACAAGAGAATGGAACTCTTAGTAATACATCCATCTGAAGGTGTGTGTGCATAAAATGTAAA
The DNA here is from genome assembly GCA_013398115.1 of Falcunculus frontatus. Taxonomy (NCBI): domain Eukaryota; kingdom Metazoa; phylum Chordata; class Aves; order Passeriformes; genus Falcunculus; species Falcunculus frontatus. The sequence goes on from VZRV01000346.1 coordinate 51,988, forward strand.
GTTATATTATTTCACATGTATTTGTGTGGGGTTTTTTCAGATCTGCGTATCCGGTTTTGACCGTGTTATTCTAGCGTCATTTCAGAATGAAGATTTATTTGCTGTTGCATCAATGTCATGGGAAGTTCTCAAATTGTCAAAAACATCCTTCCCTCTATTCGACCTCACCACACACACAGGGACAGCTTGGTGATTTTGGCATCGTTTTACCATAAAAAGGGGCTTGGAGTCAGGGACTTACTGACCTAACTTGCCCATTTTTTTCTGTTTTTCTACAGAAACAAGCTTTTGCGATTATATTTAAAACTTCTGTATATCTCAACCTGTGAGTCCTCCCTGTTCCTCAGTAGCTCAGGACATGCTGGCCGGTTTAACTTCATAGATACACGTGGAGGTCTCAAAAACAAAACATGTAGTTTAAGTGTCATTACAACAAATAGAGATTCTAATAATTAAGTTCTGGGAGTGCTGTGGGAGCTCAGACCTTACAATACACTTGAGTTTACCTGGAAAAGAGGAGAGGCAAAGGGCAGGACTCTCCAGCAGCAGGAAAAGCACCCAAGCCAGTCATGCATATGACAAATATGCAGGAATACAAGTTTCCCTAGTTCTGGTGCTCCTTGAGTGGCCTGTAGGTGTACATGATGCTCTTTCTGGTCCCAGTACACCGCCTAGAAACCAGTGCCTATCAAGCAGGGTTAAAGACTGGTCTGACTTTGCTCAGCTATTGTTTGGTGGCTATGGGCAGTGGTCAGGCATCTGGGCCATAGCTCTGCTGTGGCACTTTCTTTCTATATGACTCTGCCCTGGACTTCTCCAAGTGACTCTTTGGTCTTACACAAAGCTGATTAAAGTTTACTAGTGCATACAGTACAAATTCACTGGAGTAACCTAGCTGGTAATGCCTGGGATTTATGTCCTTGAACTTGCTCTGATGGTGGGCTGAGAACAGTAGAATGTATTATATTGTGTGTGTTTATAGGCAGTTAAATCAATAAGCTGCTGGAGGGGAATCTTCCACATCATTTATAAATAATGGTGAGAGATGTGCTTTCAGCAGAAGAGCTGTACATGCAAAGTGCCTCCATTGACTTCTGCACTGTTATACATTTTGCTGCATGATTAATTTAACTTGTTCCCTCTCATGAACTGCCCACACCAACATTTACTGCTCTAACCAGAGAGAGAGCTGTTGCAAAGAACTGCCTTCCCAAATCAGCCTTTCTAATAACTGGGAAACAAAAGGAACTATGAAAATCAGGAGAGATATTAATAATCAGAGCTTCTGGTCCACAGGCACCTACACCAGATTGTCCAGGAATGGATGCTCTCTGCTGATACAAAATGTTCATTTGCACTCCTGCCCTTTCACAATAGGTCAGGTTTCAGATATATCACAGGTCTCCTCCCCTAGTTTTGTACTTTGGTGCCCAGCACTCAAAATGTTGACTCCTGTACTCCACACTCTCCTAACTTTCTGACCCTGAAATTTACTGCTATTACTATTACTATTACTATTATTATTATTGCAAATTATTATTATTGCAAATTATGGCCTACAGCTGAACTCTGATGAAAAGTCATCATGGAGCCGATGCAGGAAATGAAATGAGTCAAAAGCATGGGTGTGGGCACATATACTGCAATATTATTTCAGTACAAAAAGAGAGGAGGAAGTATGGATGATCACAGATAACCAAGAATTCCTAGTTAGAATAATGAGCAAATTAATGACAAAATAATATCAGACTGATCAAATCCAAAAAGAAGTCTGAAACAATGACAGTATAAGCATTAATTACTCAGATATTTTGATGAATGAAGTAAAACTATGTTTCAACAGATGAATGATAAAAGTATTTAACTGAAGTTATCAAAGTAGTTAAATTTTATGGAGCAGTTTTTCTAAGTAAGAGGTTTTCTATTTAGAGGCTCACCACCCTCACAGTAAAGAGTTTCTTCCTACTCTCTAATCTAACCTACTCTCTGTCAGTTTGAAGCCATTGCCCCTTGTCCTGTTACTCCTGACCCTTGTAAATAGTCTCTCTCCATCTTTCCTGTGGGCTCCTTTCAGGTACGGGAAGGCCATAATGAGGACACCCCAAAGCCTTCTCTGTTCCAGGCTGAACAATCCCACTTCTCTCAGCCTTTCCTCACAGGAGAAGTGCTCCATCCCTCTCCTACCCACTGACGAATATACTGAATAAACAAAACAAGTTGTGCTGTCAAGTCAGTGAGATGCATTCCTTTGCTTTTCACCTGAAGTCCAGTTTTACCTTATTCACAATTTTCTGACACCGTACAGAAGCTACACTGGGCAGGTCTAAATGTCAGTCAGTAAGTTTGTATATTTTCCTAATATAACATAAATTCTTATCCTTCTGTTGAGTGGGAGTTTGCCAGGTCCTGGAACTCATGAAAAAGAGGTTTTGAACAAAGATGAGTGTAATTGGTCGTTTTAGCAATCTCTGCCCGAACATTAGCGCTCATTTCCTCATGGCAAGTCCTTTTGTAACTGAATTCACTTTGACAATAGAAAGGTTCCTTGTTGATCTAGTGACCCAATAAACCACACCAAACAAGGAGCTGTGAAACACCACCAGCAGCCATCTCTCCTCCAGCATTTTTTCCCAACATTAAAAGACTGTTTTGTGTGAAGCAAACAAACCTGTAAGATTCTGTGCTTAATAAGACATATTTATGCAGAACTGCTTGAACACTCTCTTAATTGATAACCCCACTACCCAGTAAAGGTCCACATTCCTCTTGATCTGCTTGGTGTTTGTCCCAATCAGTACCTTTGTCTGGCAGGCCTAGCACCAATAGCTCAGCAGAACTGCACTTGGCTGTGTTTCACACCTGGTTCTGACTCACAAAGGTTGTCTGGGAAAGTTTGTAAACATGAGAAATAGCCATTAGACGTAAGGATCACATTACCAGTCTGACAAATCAAGGACGTTCTTGCCTGGTTAGGATGAATAACAAAGGGCACAGAAGTATATTTAGAAAGTAAATACATATGTATGATGAGTTACATACATTTCACAAGCAGCAAAACTGAAAAGCTGGTGAAAGAACCAGTTCTCACAGGACTCCACCCAGTCAAAGACAGCAAATAAGAAGCAACGTATGATGAAGCAGGCAAATGAAATCAAGGCAAACACACCCAACCTGCGTTACTTTCAGCATTTATATGATCGTACATAACCCAAATGGATTAAATCTGTTTATAGCACTGTGAAATATGAATCTAACTATTAAGATTATTTCATAATTATTTTTTGAGACAGGAATATTTTTCAGTGCAGCAGTTTACCACTGGGAGACATGGGTGCATGTAGGCAATATATTTAAGCTTTCTAGAGAAACACTCCATACAGTAGGAATGAAGTGCAAAATTATTTGTAATTTTAATTCTTCATGGGACGTCCTCCTCCGTCTCTTTCTTCTTTTGTTTTCTTCCTGTACATTTTGATCGCCAATCTCTCTTTACTTTTTTATGCTTTGATTCTTTCTTCTCCTGATGTTCTGGGCAGTACTGCCAGAAAGAACCGGGGGGGGGAAAAATAAAAAATAAAAAGGGAGGGGCGGGGAAGGACAAAAACAACCCAGCCCTGTCTCTGCTCCTGTTATCTGGTGCTAATGATGCTGTAAAGAGCAAATGCCTGGAGTTCCTGTTATTGCGAACAGCCCAGCTGCGTGGAAGAGGCTGATAGGAGCAGCCTCGCTTCTGATGATGCTTATTTTAGCTGGATCGCGGGAACGGCCACCTGAGTGGGAAAGCCAACAGAGCTGCTACCAATGACGGCGAGTGGCTCAAGGGTGTGTCACTAGCGACAAACCTTGCTTGGCAGCCTGAAAGCACGGTGATCCCCGTTAATACATGCAAAATAATACGCGGCAGGTACTCGCGTGTTTCCCTTGATAGCAGACTGAGGCTGCATTTTCAACCCTCCGGCCACGCCGCTGACCTCCTTTTCCTCGGTGTCGGGAGGAGGGACGGGGAGCTGACGGATGGAAATGAGGTGCTGGGTTACCCCTGATGTCCTTATTCTGGCCCCGTTTACTGAGACACGTGGTGGGGGAACCACTCCGTGCGTTTCTAGCAGATTATTTTTAGCCCATGCAGATTTATAAAAGCACATACAGCAGAGACGGTCATTTTCTTTTAGATCAGCTAGCTGGTTAACGAATCGCTGAGGTGGGAATTTAATTGTTTACCCTGGTCGGAAATCAGAATTCCCAGAAAGGCTCACATCTCATTATCAGCACCAGAGGCAAATAGCGGCATTGTTATTCCGTGGATTGCACCTTTTCAATGGCTGAACTGCCAGCCCCAGGCTGTGTCTGGGTGTGCAGGGGAGGGGGACGGGGGGAAAGGATTTGCCGCAAGTCCTTTGGTTTCAGGCAGTTCCATTTGTTTTCCTAGAGGATGAGAGTGCTTTGGCAGGCTGTTGAAATTTTTTTGTCTGGCCAGCTCCCTCTCCGTATATTGAGCCCTGTGTAGCCACTGCACGTTGAGCTCTCAACGAGGTGGTTTTGTGTATGTGGAAAAAACCCCAAAAACCATCGTGGAAAGATGTGGAAAATTGCTTAATTAATTCACATGGTCAACATGGATATTTTATCTGCATTCTGTTCTTCTTCTGCACCAAGCTGTTAGTTATTAGCCCTTGTGGTGGGTTTTCTTCCTTTCTTCCCTCCCCCCCGTCCCCCCCCCCCGAACCCTGCACAATGAAATGTGATTCAGAGTTCATTTTGCTAATCAGTCCTCCTTTGACCAAAAAGTGCTAAACCGAGGCTTCATCCAGCTTGGTGGTATCAGATTTCAGTGTGAAAATGCTACATTCCTGACTGCCCTGCACTCTCTTTGTGTTTGATTTTGCCTGGTAAAATAAATTGCATACTTAAAAAGACTAACCCCATTCAGAAAAAAAGAGAAACAAAACAAACAACCAAAAAAACAAAACAAAAAACAACAGGGAAAAAATATATGAAGTACGAATTTCAGCTTTTTTTTTTTTTTGCATGCTTGATTCCACTTTTCTATCCATTATGCTAATTTTCTTTTACTGCTGCTGCCCGACATTCTTTTTTTTTTTACTTTTGATTTACTTCAGATTTGATTCTACTTCTTGGCTTCTGGTTTTAGCCCAAAAAAGCCCTTCTGTACATCTCTCAAAAATCATAAAACTCATTTCTGTTTTTGTATATATATAAAAGTCACTCTGGAAGACAGCTGTAACTTTTGCCTTTCACTTTTTGCTGTAGTTCATGACAGAAGTAGCTCATGCTGGAAACGGTGCTTGAATAATCTGAGAATCCTAAAAAGCACTCCGGGTTTTTATATTATACTTATTTATTTATGTATCTTTTATAGCATGTAGATAAAGCCTGCATTTTTACAAATATCTTTCGTTTTAAATAATGCTTTATCCCTGCCTTTGGTCTTGTCTCTAATTGTCTTTTTCTGAAGGCACTCGAGGGGGAGGAAGACCATTTGCATCACTGTAGCTTTTTGTCTGAATGCAGTTACACCGACACAAGATAGTATAATTAAGGTGCTTCTATAAAGTGACAAAAATGTTGACAAATTCTCAGAAGAGAAGGACTTTAAAACAATATTTGCTGTGAACTCCTGACATACATCTGAAAATCTGAAAGAGTTTTTTTTATAGACAGTGAATTCTTCATGTAAAAAAAATCAGGAACATTTTTAATAAAAACCCAAACCCCTGCCCATGTTAGCAGTGATAATAACAACAAAAAACTCCAAAACATTAGAGCACACCTCTGTTTCAAAAATTACATTTATAAAATGAGTAGAACCACATTTTGATTCATATATCAGAGATTTTCTTTGTTTTGCATGCAAGATGACATTTGCGTCAGCTATATGTTGGTTTGTTTTGGTTTTTTTCTTGGAAGGATGGGCTTCTTTTACATTTTTAAAGGCTGTATTTTTATTACCTTCTTTTTCTTTGCTTTTGCCTTTTAATTTTTCCTTAAACAGCCTCACTCGCTTTAGAGACAATTAAGAAACTGAAGACCTTCAGAAAAGGAGCTTTTAAAATTAACTATTCTGAATATTACAATATTTTTTTTTTAAAAAAAGGCTTGCATTTCTAAGCATCCCTCCTGGTCTTTCAAAACTGAAGTTGGCATCTGTGTTGGCTTGAATTTAAATGGTCTCTGCAGGCTCTTTAACTCAAAGAGTTATTTTATTCATTTGGTTGTTTCTTATTTCTTCCCAGAGGGTAACTACAAACCTAGCTCTTGTATTTGTTTACTTGCCTCACTTTGTTAAAAGATTATGTCTTCACCAGCGCTTACGAATTTATTAGTGCTTAAAATGCACTCAAATTGTCGAACAGTTTGCCTTTATCACTGTATTTTACCTGGAGCATTTTGTGCTGCCATTGTTTCCCCTGTATCCCTAACAATAAGCTCTCCGAATGTAGAAATGCACCGAGTGAGCTGAGCAGAGGATGCAGGGAAGTGTCAAACATTATTTGTCTGGCTTTATTTGCTCCTATTAATACAGCCTTCATTTGTATCGCCTGCAGTCAGCACTTCTAAATACGAGGGATTCTAGCTCGGTACCTGACCTCCTCATCTTCTAAAATGTGTTACTGACACTTCGTTTAATGGGGACAAACCCCTCTCCTGGGCTGTGTTTCCTCCTGTGCTCTCCCTAGATCCCCCCATGCCCAGTCCAGCATCCAATGCCTCCCCAGAGCAATGGAGGGACACGCGACATTCCCCAGCTGAGCCCAAAGAACCTCCTAGTTCCATCTACCCCCTTCCCTCTGGCTGATTGCTACTCCCAATGTCCAGCATTGTCCCCGTGGTGGTCCCAGCAGGTTTTTGAGGGGTTGTGTTGAACACAATTCCCTGAGAAGACCTGAGCTGAAGAAGAGGGAGATGTGGTACAGAGTAAGACCAGAGGGGCCCCAAGTGTTTGTTCAGCATCGCTGAACTGCACCTGCCCTGTCACACCCAAAGACAACAGCTTCCAGAGAGCAAAGTCTGTCTCTTCTAAAATATCTTCCTGAATCCTATGCCTGTAGTTACAGTGGCCAGAGAGGGAGAATGGGAGAGAAAACCATCACTGGGGGCGTTAAAAATCCTGAGATGAGCTTTGCTCTGGTTCTTTAGCCTGTCCTCTCCTGGAGCTGTCCTCAGCTGGTGGCACAGCAGTCACAAGGGCAGTTTTCTCCATCCAGGAAGTTTCATAGGGTCATAGTGCATTTCTAATGCAAATAAAACAAATGTCATAATCTCCTAGTCTATGTTTCCAGCCTGATCAGTCTCTGATGTTTATAATCTGGTTATGTTCTGCTCAGCGTTAAAGTATTTGATAGTTTTATAACCATTAACAAATATAAGAGATAGCAAATACAAGAGTCAAGCAGTGGAAACATAAGAGTCAGCATCTGGCTCAACCTTTTCCCTCTCTGGCAAGAAAGAATAGCATGTGAGAGTTGTTCTTTGGTTTGGTTTTTTAGTAGGTGTGTATCTTACCTGTGATCTTGAAGAAACAATTGGAAAAAAATAAAAAAGAGGGTTATATTTGTGCCAGTGCAGGCAGGTTTGAAGTATTTCTGGGATGAGTCTTGAATTAGATTCTGAGAAAAAAAAAATCTTTCTTTTTTATAAAGGTGACAACACTCCTCGTGGCAGCAACAGATTGTTACTGGTGTCAGAGTAGGAACTGAAGGTTGGTGAGCGGAGCTGCTGTGCTTGGGACGTGCACAAACACTGTAATATTCAAAATAGGCCACCCAGTTCCCATTTGTACATGAGCAAAGAGACAGCAGAACACAACAGAGGCAGAGATACCTGGATATTAATTGGTGAGGGGAAGATTTTGTGGTCTTCACTCTAAATCCATGATGCAAAACTTAAGTCCATCCAAACACTAGGGTTGTTTTGACTGTCTGAAGAGACACTACTCACTTCTAAACTGCTCTGAGAGATTTACGCCTAGAGAAAAAGTCAACTGATTCTATTAGATTTATTCTATTATTATATTTATTTATTTTATTTTAAATAATTGTTATGGAGCTTCATGGCAGGGTTTTAAATTGCGAAGCGTTTGCTTCTTACATTACAGCAAAATCTTGTAGATAAGATGCTGCCATAGTTTTTTCCCCAGTTCAGCAGATACAATCTTGTTCTCTAAATTCATGTATTAACACATCTTACTTCCAGCTTTATCAATTCAAGAACAGCACATTTCCTTTTGTGTCTTTCCATTACTTCCTTTTTCTCAGTGTGTCAGAAATACTACTTGTTTTGGTTCTGCATTGGTCAAGACTCTATCTATATTTTCTTACATCCTTTCAATTCATTCATCTTCTTGGTTTCTGCCTTTTCAGGAAGCATCATCTTTTATTGCACATAACACCTTTTTGCTCTCTCTTTTGATTATCAAAGGACATTATTTGATTATCAAAGTACCATCAAAGGACACCTACCACTACCTCCCAAATAAAAAGATAAGGCCACTAAGTTAATTTATTCTACATCCTTGCTTAAAGGCTGTCTCTCCCAGGAAACATGTCAGTTTGCTAGTGAGTAGGCAGTTATGTGTTATTACTTGTATCATAATCATCTCCTTCCATCTGCTTCATACCCACCTTGGAGGCACTTAGTATTTTCCCTTAATAGACATCGTTTAATTCTTTGCATGCAATGTCTAAATGATAAATCTTGGTTGTTTTGGCTGGTTGGGGTTTTTTTCCCAAAAAAAGGTATTCTCCACTTGCAGGGAGAAGTAGGGTCTCCAAATTTCTGGTCAAGACTCATAAATACTTTGGTTTAGTTCTGATTTGTCTGTGCTGCTGAAGGATAACATATATAAAATACTTAGCATCAGGCCAGCTCAAGCAAATTATAAACATTTGCTTACAAAAAAAGGGATAGTTTATAGAGCATCCTGCCCTGCTCGCCTCACTAAGATACCCCTGCCCTGGCCTTCAGCCGCCAAAAGTTACAACACATAGAAAAAGCAGGAATAAAAAGAAGGGCTGTTCTCCTTTCTTCCCTTTTTTGGTCATTTCTGTTCACCCTGAAGCTGATAAGATGAGAGCACTTTGATTTTGCAGATTTCAAGATGTAAACTAGACAAGCTGAGCTGTACGTACACTTCCTTTTTTGCTCTTTCTGCTATTGGAGTAGTAACCTCCAACAGAGAGAGAAGAAAGACATTCAGAATAGTACCATCTTATATGACAGACAAAAAACATACCAGAAGGCTACACCCTTAAGGAGGGCCTATTATGAAATAAAGTCACACTTATAATGAATTGTGTTTGATCTGCTATGAGGTTGCAATGCCAGGTCAATTATCATTGGAGTAATGTTCCTTTGTGGTCAAATGAAAATGCTGTATCTCCACCAAGACAATTTATCTTGAACAGTTTACCTTTATCTGGTTGGGTTCATGATGATAGATTAACTGCACACCTTCTGGAGCGCTAAAAGGAAACACTTGCTTCGGAGAACAGAGTAGATGTTACTTAGGACACAGATCAATATTTTGTTACGCATGTGTACTGGGTGAAACAGCCATGACTCACAACTGGATCCTTTTAGACTGCACTGTAGCACAAACAGACAATGGTATTCATAATTGTGACAATCTTTTAATAGCAGATTTACCTAAAATCATAGAATTGTTAAGGTTGGAAAAGACCTCTAAGATCAAGTCCAGCTGTCAACCTAGTACCACCACCACTAAACCGTCAAGTGTCCTCAAGGGCCATAACCACATTTTTTGAATACTTTCAGGAGTGGTGATTCCACCATTTCCCTGGGCAGCCTGTTCCAGTGCTTGATAACCCTTTCTGTGAAGAAATTTTTCCTAATGTAAAATCGGAACCTCCCCTGGTGGAACTTGACGCCATTTCCTCTTGTTCTGTCTCTTGTTTTACCTGGGGGATGAGGCTGATCCCCACCTGGTGCACCCTCCTGTGAGAGGGTTGTAGAGAGTGATAGGGTCTCCTCTCGACCTCCTTTTCTCCAGGCTAAACATCCCCAGCTCCCTCAGCTGCTCCTTATCAAGACTTGTGCTCCAGACCCTTCCCCAGCTCCATTGCCTTTCTCTGGACACACTCCAGCACCATAATGTTCTTCCTGTGGTGAGGGGCCCAAAACTGAACATAGGATTTGAGATGTGGCTTCAGCAGTGCCCAGTGCAGGGGAACGACGATGTTCACTTTAGCTGATGTAATAATCACAACCACACTGCCTGACAGCTGACAGCTTCCTGAGCCACCACAAGTTGCTGCCTGGCGGATGGCAGGAAGCTACACCTTGCAAAGGGAACCTCTGACCTATCTGAGCCCTGTGGGAGCTGGGCCCTGCATTCCAGTGGTGCCGGGACTTCTCCTGCAGCCTGTGCTTAGGTGAAGTATTGCTTAGGTGAAATATCAAGAGCCATCATCGAAACTGATGATATAAAAGTTTGCTCATGTGCCTGAAAGGGGAAGGTCCCAACCCTCATTGGTCCTGTGTTGATGATTCTTTTTCTCTTCCTAAATTGTGGGATTTGCCCAATCCCATCTCCCCAGTGGCTGCAAGGCACTGAACACTGCCCAAGAACAAAGGAGTAGCGGGGAGCCATGAGAGCACAGGGGAAGGGAAGGGCCAGGACTGCTGCTTTTCATGTCCCTGCAGACACAGCATCAGCCTTTGCTACCCTGTACTGTAAAGAGATCTCTGAACTTCCAGAGAGAGGTCATAAAATGCATTAAATTGTCCTACAAAATATATCTTACAGCTCCTCTAATTTTCTTGCACTTCAGTGTTTCCTGTATGAGGGGGGTAAAACAAAGTATTTTGGCAACTGTAAGCTACTGATTTTAGTTTTTCATACTGTCCCTTTCAGACAAGTAAATATTTAACCACACAATTATTCAGATGATGCAAATGGAGAACAGAGAGATGAAGCGAATTGTTCAGAGATTTCAACAAAAAGCAAAACTAAGATTCTGGCTGTCCTGCCTCTCCACTCTCCTCTCTGTGTCAGGCCATTTAGCTTTGAACTCCTGAATACATTTTGCTCATCCTTCTGGAGCATTTCACTAATTGATGAAACATTAAAATATAATTCAGGATGACATTCATCACTGAAATCTGACTTAACAAGAGTCAATAAGCTGAAAGCATGGAAAAAAGGGGAAAAATGCCTTCAGAAAAAAATCTAAAGTACATAATTTGAAAAGTAGTTTCATTTTTTGGTAGAGGACTACTCGCAGAATGTCCCCAGATACACCAGAATTCTGCAATAAGTGCCACACACAATAAGCTGTGACATTGTTCTAGTTTGCTATTAGGTTAACACTGCTAGACTTCCAGCTAGGTGCTACTTCCCCTGGGCAAACACTTTTCACAAGCTCTCTGGGGAGCCATTCTAAACAGGTTTCATTGTAAACAGTTACGCAAGACTTCACAAAGGTTGTTAGCAGTAAAAATATGTATTCCATACACTGTCAGCATTTTTTTCCTGGGCTAATGTAATTACAAAGCACTATTGAAACCAACCCAACCTGTTTATACACTAGGAAGGGAAATTACATAACCCTACCTAGAAAAACGAAACAAACCACAAAAACCAAGTGAGATTTTCACAATGATGTGATGCTAAAAGATCCAGCAACTAAAAATGCGTCCAAGTCAACCTGAAACAGAAACTGGAACTCACCCTTACAACAAGACACTGTTTAAATGCACTGGACAGGGAAAGAAAATCTCGACAAAGGACACCTGCACCTATGAGAGGGCTTCTCTTTGGGTCTGTGACCAACACCCACTGCCATCTCAAGCAGCCACATCATATACTCCCTTCCAGAAACTGGTGAAGTTCTGCACTGAAAGTTGCTCCACCTTTACTTTTACCTCCATGGGGGAAGGCTCCTTCAGAACATCCAAGCTGGACAACCAGAAACATCACCCTGAAAAAAACCATTCCCTGTGCCAAGGTCCCTGCCGTACCCAGCGGGGTGTGGCTGCAATGAGGGAAGCAATGAAGGGCAAAGGGTGGTTTCTGCCACACTCATCAGTGCAGCAGTAAAGGGGATCTGCTCTGAGGGCACATGACCAGTATCCAGGGTACAGGAAATGGAGGAGGAGGTGGCATCCACATCAGAATGGGCTAGGAAAATTATGTAGTACAGCCAACCAAAAACTTATGGGTAAAATCCTTCTCCACACACCCCCAAATACTTAGGCTGAGTTAAAACAAAACAAAAAAAAATCTTCTTGAAACAAATAAGAGTATTTTTATTTGAGCAATTTTTGTGATTTCTGCAGGTCATCTTCCCAGTCTATCAGCTGCAAACAGGTTCTGATATTTTTTCATTTTTAATGAAAGATCTGTTTTTCATGGCAGTATAAGATGATGCTTTAGAAGACCAAGCAGCACAAAGCTTCAATGAAATTGGAGAAAATTATCATTCTGCAATTACCTCATGTATAGTGACAACAGCTATTCAGTGGAAGTACTGCCAGAATCTCTGTAACTGTGGGCCCCAACATACAGATCCTCCGTGTTATTTATTTTGTTGGAAACAACAGCAGTTAACACTGAGCTACCTTTAAGGAGCTTGGCTGTAAGAACTGTTGCAGTTACCCTAAAACACCTAAGCTCCTGTGACAAGCAGATTTTACAGCCCTGAGCTATCCATCTAGGGTTTCCCAGGAAAGGGGAGTGCCAGACACCTACGCAAGAAACATGTCAGAAAGCAGCCAGCTGAGCACAGAGTGTCTCACACTGGTCAAGAGTGAGAGGTGAAATGCGAGACAAGGAGTGAAGGCATCTCGGCTACCGACTCCATAGAAGAGCTGACGGACCTGAAATGGCACCTTCCTGCCTGTTCTTGAGCTCTCTTCACAGGCATGCTTCAGGCTCTGTAAGAAAGGGTAGTTTCCACAGATCACAGAGAATCTTGCCTCAGGGGTCCTGGGATTTCATCCCAGGAAAGGGCTTTGAGTAGCTTGCTAGTGACCAGGCAATGTCAGCAGTGCCAACCAGGAGAAACTTGGCTGCCTATCAGCACAGTAGCAGCTGAGTAGCAGTTCAGGAAATGTGGTAGGTAGACACCAAATGTTCTTAAATGGCAGGTACAGACACCAAAGAGACTAGTAAGTGCTAAAGCACCATTTATAAATGCCTTGCACAAATAAAATAATCTGGAAATTCATAATGCAGTCCAAGCCACCATCAGCTACTAGTTCTGTACTATTAAAACTGACCTGAGTAGGATTAAGTATGAAAGTCCATTGCCTCCAGAATACCAGTGATTAACTTCCCATTCAATTTTACTCTCCAAAGAGTTCCATCCAGTATCTGAAGGGGCCTACAAGGAAGATGGAGAGGGACTTTTCATCAGGAAAAATAATAATAGGACAAAGAGTAACAGGTTCAAGCTGAAAATCTTCAGCTCAGCTGCTAATGATGCAATTCCTCATCACTTCTGCAAATCACATCTTTTTTTTTTCCTTTTAAGGAAAGTGTTCTTCAATCATCAATGTGGTGAATACAAGCTCAGAAAAATAGTTTGCAAGAGTACAGGCCTATATTGTCTATTGTATTAATGTTCCAGCCAACAGATATTGCACTTCTACTGCTATCTGCATGGACAATGAAAATCCAAATACAAATAAATCTCCAATATATAACTAAGAAAAGACAGCACTCATATTTCGATAAAGATGAATCACATGATGGACTCCTCTTCTGCACTTCAAACAAAGCAAATTTATTTTATATTACATGGATTTTGCTTCCTTTTCACAACAAAAATATAAACCTTTAAGCCTGGGTTAACTCTAACCACCATTGGTAGGGGACTGCTCTTCCTTCTTTCTCCTTTCTCTGTTTCAAAATGATGCAAACATCCAATTAACTGCTGAGGGAAAATTATTTGAGGCAAATTATTTTTCTAAGCTTTAATATTACATAGAGACAAAGGCGTAAATTGCTGCCCTCTTAAAACATCTTTGCTAAAAATTGTCTCTCCTAAAAGAGGAGCACGGCAAGGTGTGAGTTTTACCCTGAGTACAACTGTTACTTGGCTGAGGTGCTAAATGGGAAAGCTGTTATTTTAACTCGAAACGAGACTGGCTCTCAAAAACATTAAGTCAAATTAAAGACAATTAAACCTCAGCTATCGTTGGATAATTTTTCCTTTACTTCTTATTTTCCTAAGTAATGGATTGTGCTTAGTTATCATTATAAAAAGGCCGTAAGTGCATGAAAGCTTAGTTATAAACAGCCCAAGGTTGTTAAAGGAAAGGCAATCCCCGGCCACGGGGTGCACTCCTTGGGGAAGCTGAGGTGAGGATGGGGGTGGTGATCCCTCACTGGACTTGTCCCAGTGGGGAGGTTGGAAAGCTGCTCTCAGGACACTGCTCCGGGCTCTGCCAGCTGGGACATAACATGAGAGCTGCTCTCTAAGCTTTATGATTAAATACTCAGCGCTCTGTAACTTTGCCTTCCCAAATCCTTTGCTGTAACCATCCCAAGCTGATGAGAACTTAATGTAGACTATCTCTTGACTCTGGCAGCTATTTTCAGCATATCAGCCTGACTTGCCCTGGGCTGGTTTAACTAATGCTGATAAGGACAGTTAGTGCCAAAAAGCTTAGTAGGACAAGTGCCCGTTCCTTGCATCGGGCACGGATGCCAGTAAAAGCAATGACAAAATTTATTTTGGAAAAAATGTTTGCACAAGTTAGACCTTCCCATTCAAACAGCTCTAGATGTGCTGCCAACTTAAACTGATCCCAGCTGACTCTCAGTCCTTCCCTTTCCCCACCTGCCACCCAGCCACTCCCTTTTTTTTAATGCTAGCTGGTACTCAGGCAAATAAGCAGGAAAACACTTCAGGGATCTCAGCTGGCTAAAAAAAAGGTCTTCATCTTTGGGCAGCCTGGCTTCCCAAATTATCTTACCTACTGGTGTCCTGAGCTCCAGTGCCAGCACAAGTACAGCAGGACTGTGGTACCTCCATTTTAAATTACCAACCTCCAGGTGGGTTCACACCAACAGCCTGCAACAGAAATGGTCCTGTCCTCCTACCTCAATTACCCAGTCCTGACCAAAAACTACCTCATGCCGACTCTGGCCTGGATTACACGTAAAGCGATGGAGTTTGCTGATCCATCCCTTTTCCAGAAGAAAATGTGTCCCAGAAATAAATGCAATGACTCTCTCCTTTAAGCAGAAATCCAGACACAAAGTCCCAAGGGTACTGTTTTCTCCTCCTCTTTATTTTTCTTCCCTATTTTTTTTTCCTCTTGCCCTTCTTGAGAGATGTTGTTATCCATGTTAGGAACTATATAGTCCTTTGGGGAATTTTGTCTCAGGTATTGTATTGTCATCTCAGGCTGATGACAGCAGCTTCTCCTGTACAGGACAGAAACTGAAACAGAAAATAAATTTGTTTTCCTCATATGGATCAGACACATCCTGTGTGAGCTGTGTAACACAAGCATGGATGACTTCCATTTCACTGCTTCTGTATGTCAAGCCTGTGAGTAACTTCACTTGGTATTCTTTTACCCATTCCCTCAAGAAACTAAACCCATAGGAATTTCACTTCATGGAAGGTCAGGCAGATAAGGAATTATATAAAATTTAGAGAAGATTATATTGATTTCACATTTTTTTTCAAGCTATCTATAAGTTCAGGCTGAGAGTGATGTAGGGGGAGTACTGAAGTTTTTTTTAACATTAAGCACATGAGATGGATTTTTTATATTTAACATAAAACATAAGGTTCTTGAGCATGAGACAGCATTCTCCATAAGAAAGAAGAGAAGTCATTTTCCATTCGCAAATTGTGTGTGGGTCTGGACTGCAGACCTCTGCTCTGGTGGATATATTTTCCTTTTTGACAGGATTCTGCCTTCGTCCTGAAGCCTTTTTTGGGCTTGATCCAAAATGCTGGCAATAGTAGAAATCAGTTCAAAAAGTTTTGAACCTGACCTTGTCTTTTGTGAGTGGTCATTGTCACAGTTATCTCTTTCTCCCATTGTGTTCAATGTTCCAGGAAGTATAGGTCACTAAAAATCTACAGAATGTCACATCCTCTAATAAACCTGCTAGTTTCGTGTCTTTTTAGCTGGACCAATGCTTGTAGTGGGGAAACAGGGATTTTTTTTTTCTTTTTAAAAATAATTATTAAACCCTGTACTGTTCATTTGCTGGAGTGTGAACAATTTTCAGGAGTGTAAACATGACTGCATCAGTGTTGCTTTTGATTTAAATGAGACCAGGAATAGGTCTGTCTAGGCTAGTCAAAACGTGGAGCTCATGTTTTCTAGATGCAGTACAGTATTAATTTTAATTACTAGCTAGGATTTATTTCACAGGAGGGTGAGCATCTCCATTCTACTGATGAACCATTTTCTCTTTCTGTAATGACTGTGATTGCCTCATCATACTTTCCATGGTATATAATTTCTGTGTTGACACAAGTGGATGTACAGCAAAAGACCTCACTCATCCAGTCAGCCTGGGATACTCGACTCAGATCACCCTTTCAAGTCTGCAGCACATGTAAAAATACAGAAGAGATCAAAACCTTAACACCCCTACTCTGAGGTTCTGGTTCCTTTAGCTTCAGATTACATGAATATTTTCTTTCCCTCACAGAAAGAAAAAACAGTTCTGTTCCGTCATTAAATAAAATGCTTGAAATCTCCCAAATTGAAATTCTATGCTTTAGGTATAGTATCCAGCATCTTATCGGATAGATTTGTTTTTAAAAGGAGATCTAACAGACACTGTGAGTTGTCATGTCCTTACAAGATGTAAGCACTACTTATTTGAACCTTCATGGAAAATGACATTGCATTTGCCCTACTTATCAAAAAACTAATTCTTAGCTGGCAGGTAAAACCTGCTGCTTTACTCAGAGTAACCAACCATTTTGAAAGACATCAGTGTACATTCACATATTCATAATTCCAGCAGAAATGGAGACACCACTGATTTCAGCAGTAGGAACCCGTTATTGAATGAAAGGTGTTGCACCTCCTTTTTTAGCTAAGTGTGTCTGAAACAAACCCTATATGATACCCACTTAATGCAATGCTTTCGACACAGGCAGAAAAATTTGATTTTTAAACTCTCACCTCATACATACAGAACATAATCATATAAAAATATATTTGAACTTTATTTATTATGGACAACACAGAAGAATAATGAATGGTAACACTTTCAAAATGTGTTTGGAATGCAAATCTGGGTTGCAAAGCTTTTGTGTAAATATTTGGTTATGGGGGCATTTTCCCAGTAGAGACAAAGCTGTGGACATTACAAAGGACATGGTACCAATAATACTTAACCCTTTACAGTGTCAGAAGCACATTTATGTCAAACAGCTTTGCTATTGCTGTATGTTGTAATACACACGTGGCAGTAAATTAATGGAATACGCTCAGTTACGGAGAATAAACCTCGTCAAGCGCACTTTGATAAATGTAACTGATTGTTTTGCCGTAAGTGGAATATGAACCGGGTTTTTCCAGAACTGGCGGGGGCTGCTATTCTGGACACCATGCCACAGAAGCGAAGTCTGATTTGCGCCCTTTCGCATACGCTCTCGCCTTCCTTTTGTCTCCTGAGCTAGTTTTCTGCAATTCCAGATCTTTCACTGGCAAGACGTGTGCGCTGCACAAGGAGCGCACAAGGCACTACATTTGCGTTGCTATGGGGACCAAGACACGTCTGCTCGGCGCTCGCAGTAATCGCAAGGGACAAGCGCTCCCGACGGGAGCGGAGCGCTGCCCGCCGCACCCCGGATATCCCTCCGGCTACCGCGGGCAGCCTCCAGGAGCTCGCACGGCGTGTTTCGGGCGCTGCGGCACCCGCGCCGCCCCGTCCGCGCTGCCCGCCGGGCGGGCAGTCGGGGGAGCGCCGGCAGCGCCGGGCGGTGCCGGCCGGAAGTGACGGGGCCGGGCCGGGCTGATTCACCTGCTGGGCGGTGCGCAGCCCGGGCAGGGAGCCGCCGCCGGGTGCCCGCCGCGCCATGGAGCCGCCTTTGCCGCCGCCGCTGCTGCTCGGGGTGTCCCTCGTGCTGCTCTGCTTCGCAGGTGGGCGCAAGTGGAAGGGACGGGACCGACGGGGAGGGAAAGGGAAGGAGCGAGACAGGGGAGGGAGGCGGCGGCGGGCGGCTCTGTGGGGCTGGGAGAGAGCGCGGGAGGGTGAGGGGGCTGGTGTCCGCCCCGGGGGCTGAGGTGAGCCGCACCTCCGCCCGTGCGTGTGTGGGGTCCCCGCCGTGTGTGTGGGCGTGGGGGGGGCCTCCGCCCTCTGTGTGTGTGTATGTGTGTGTGCGCGTCTCGGCCGTGTGCGGGTCTCTATCGCTCGTGTATTTCCCCGTCCCCGCCAGCCCCTCTGCCCTGCCCACCCTCAGCCCGGGGCGCGGTGCCCGCGCGGGCGCTGCCGGTGGGGCCGCGCCGCGGAGCCGACCTGGGCTTTGTTCGCCCTCAGCGCGGCTGCCGAGCTTTATCTGTCGCCTCCCCCGCCCCTTCCCCCGCCGCCCTCCCGGGCAGCCCCCGGCGCGGCCGGGGCCGCTGTGCCGCGGTGCCCGCCCGGTGTCTCCCGGCCGGAGCGGCTCCCGCGGCGGAGGCAGCGCCACGCGGGAAAACCGACGTGGAAAGAGCAAAAGATAAAAAAAAAAAAAAAACCCAAAACCGAAAAACCCTCGAACCCCAGCCCTGCGTGCGTAGCATCTCCAGCACCCAGGCTGGCTCTGCTTTTGAGGGGGTGGAAGGGGCCGGATGGCTCCCGAAGAGCCCTCGGAACCCGGTTGTCCCGACCCGATGGCCACGATTGAGCCCTGCGGAGGAAACGTGGGAGGATTTGAGGGTGGGAGGAAAAGAGTTGAATTGGATGGACCTAAACGCATTTGTTTTTTGTGATGAAAGAAAACAAAGCAGTAGATATTCTCAAACAAAAAAAGCAATCAACCATACCCAAACCCCACACATACCAAATCAAACGTGCCTGGGCTACTGAGAAGTAGGCAGATGTTTTTCATCTCGAATACTAGATGTTATTAGGTTCCTGTAATGAACTTAGCAGCCATATCTATGTTTCCTAAACATATCTCTAAAATAAAAGTAAGTTTTCGCTAAAGTTGACCCAAACTTATGTGAAACTACGAAAGGTGACAAAACACCTCTGGAGGTTCAGGTTCACAGTAAAATGTGTATCAGTGGTGTCAGGAGGTCAGGTTTTATTTCCTATTGAAATGTTAATGCCTATGTTGATGTTACTGCTGTTTTGGGAAATTACTCATGGGATCAAAATTCTGTGTCGGTAACGGAATGAACTCTGATCTCCTGAATGAAAGGGAATAGGTAGTTCTGCATTAAATGTGTTTCCTGAAGCAGAGTTGTTAGAAACAAGGTAGATACTGTTTAAGAGCTATGAGTTACTAGTATTTAGTTGACAAGGTTAGTCATCAAGATTTATATTGAAACACTTCATGTAATGAAAACTGCAAAAAGAACTTGTGAGTAAAATTACATGTACTGCATTTGAACTGGATGACTGCTAGGTTATCAAAGGCTATGGTTCTAAAAAATTAGGAATGATTAATATATGAGGAAATGTCAAGTCAGAACAGAATTTTACACTTTAGTTCTGCTGAAGGATACAGGTGTCTTCAGACCTTAGTGTGAAATCGGATGACTTTGTAAATAAAGAAATATTCCTAATAAAAACACACATACCTCTTTTGTACAGTTATATGAATGACTAAGACATATATATTTCCCAGTCCTCTGAAGGAAATAATTGAATAATCTGTGTATCATAGGAGTTTATATGTCCTCTGAGCTAGCTGGTGTTTTTTCCCATCAGACTGAGTTAATGTTTCTGGGTCTGTGCTGCAGATAGACATTACTTCCTTCACTGAAGGAACAGATGCCAGTAAGTTGCTCTTCTCCATATGGACCAAACTTAGAGGAAGCTATTTTTTTGTGCAGTTGAGTGAAAGCTGTTGTCAGTGAAGGATTGCCTAGGTGCTGAAGTTACTTGAGTTTGGTGGTTGTGGTTTAAACCTAGCAAGAAACTAAGGACTACCCACATGGTCACTTGTTCCCCTTGTGTTGAGATGAGGGAGAGAATTGGGAGGGTAAAAGTGAGAAAACTTGTGGGTGGAGATGAAGACAGTTTAATGGGGAAAGCAAAATCCGTGCATGCAAGCAAAGCAAAACAAGGACTTCATTCACCACTTCCCATGGGCAGGGAGATGCTCAGCCATCCCCAGGAAAGCTGGGCTCTGTCACACATAAGGGTGACTTGGGAAGAGAAATGCTGTCACTCTGAACGTCCCTACTTCCTTTTTCACCCAGCTGTGTATGGTGATCATGACATCATGTGGTGTGGCACTATCTCCCTATATACAGTGTTGGGAAAATAATCTCATTCTGTTTGGTGCAGATTCAAATTTGTGTAGGGTTTTAGATGGCTAAGAATAGCTATGGGTGCTGAACTGGTGATCCCAATTTAACAAATGCAATAATAATTCATAGCTTTTAAACTTCTGAAAATATGTAACGTCAGAACACAAATTTTCAGTAATTGAAATGTTAACCAGATTATACCTATACAAAGATAGATGCTAAAAAAAGATACTACATGCATAGTGACCCATTTAACCCTCGGGAGAAGGTTTTAGAAAACAGGAATGCTGTGCGTGTAAATGTCCTAGCTGAGGATGGATTTGAGTAGATTGTTAAGGTAAATAATTGGGCAGGAATTTTCTTTAGTCTGTAATGGTATCTTTTATTGCTGCTCTTGCAGTGCTTTTTGTGTGCATTTTGGTTTTTTGTTTGCAATGGTAATAGTAGGCAATTTTGTACTCTGTTGAAATTCTGCAATGTGTGATGCTTTATTAACGGAATTGTAACCTTTTAAATAAAAGCAAAGTTCTGGGAAACTTTAGGAAAAGCTGTGGTTATTGCCCTGTTGTTAAACTTGCAAAAGGGATTCCAATATCGTGCATGCAGGAGTGGAACCTAATGCAGGCATAGTAAGTCAGCATTTGGTGGCTAATACACTTTGTCAAATAAGTGTAATAAGGAACTTAAGTCTGTTCATGTTTTTATGCATGCAATAGGATCTTGCAGAAGCTTAAATTAGAAGTGTGACTACCACAGGAGTTTAATGATTACTACTATCCCAGTCTTTTAATTGCTGTACCCGGTGCACTTCATCTCTTGGGCAGTAATTGTAACAAGATGCAGGGTTCAAGTTCTTCTAAAGTATCCATTGACATGAAAAGTTACCTGAAGTTTAGGACTCATTTCCTGGATCTTCGAGTTCTGAGAAGTATGAAAGTCTTTAACCAGAGATTACTTAATCAACTGTTAGTCGACTGCTGTGACATCAACCATGACATTTGAATTAGTAATTTTGCTTTGGCTAATCTGTGTTTCCCAGAAGGTATTTTATGTGTTGAGACTGCTGCTTCAGAGATTATTGTAGCCCGTCACTTTGGTCTCTTCTGACTGCCCCCTGTGTTGCATCACAAACTTCAGCTGCCTCTCTGTCTTCACTTCCAGTTCTTGCCTCTTCCACATCCAAGCCCACTTAACAGAGAGATGAAACTACCCCTCCTGAATGTCTGGTTTAGCTTCACTTGCTGCTTTACAAAATATACGTGTGCTCTTATTTTTATATGAGCACATGTGTGCTGTGCTGCTCATACCATTCACACTTCAAGACAGTAATCTTGAATATCTTTAAATCTGCCTTGGTATTGGAGCATATTAAAACTCCTTTGCCACAGTGCCTACAGAGATTTGTACAGACTAGGAAGCTTGTTTTTGGGGCCAGTGTTGTTTTGATATACTTCCACACTCATTTAATCAACTGTTGCTCGCATGCTTTTGTAAGCTTGTAATGACAGGGATTCTTTTTGTTCTTGTTGCCACTTCTGTTTGATTTCATGAAACTTTTAGATACTGTGTGAAACATTATAAATTTGGAGAAATTTTAGCAACTGCGTGGCTCACCAGCATGGAAGAACATATGTGTCACCACCCCTCTAGTACATCAATTTAGTTATACTTTCTTTTTTTTACCCCGTTTCTTTTTTTTTCCCTCCCTTCTTTTTTAGGGAACTTCTCTTTTTACTCCTTTGCACCTTTCCAGGGATGGCTCAGAGCAAAGCCACTTCAGCCAGCTGCCATGGGAGTAAGTGGCAGGGAAGTCATAGTTCTGTGTAAACCTCTTTCAGTAGCATCTGCAATATAAGCAGCCCCTGCATCCTTGCTGGTCCTTTCCTTTATTGCAGTCGTAAATGGGTCTCAGTTGCTGAAGGCTTTAATTTTTTAACTGGTTAGATCATATGATTTGAAACAAGAAAGTGTTTTGCCAGCGATTTGCCCTGGTACAGGGCAGGAATGAGTGACAGGAAGGATGGCAGAGGAGCATTAGGAGGAAAATCTGTTCTGTTTGATTGGTGTTTTCCCAAAGCAGGGAAATATCTGTAAAACCTTGGCCTGGAGAGAACTTAGTTGAGGAGTAAGACTACATGGCTAAATCAGGCAATCAGTCAGATGTCTAGATGTCACCTCAAAGATTATTTTTGCATCCCATTTGAAGTTGTACCTGGCATTCATCTGGCTCCATGGTGAGCTCCAGTTCAGAGAGTTCAAAAATTATAAAAAGAGTAAATTTTTATGAGGTTGGTTTTTTACCTGTTCCTTTTCCTGATCCAACTCAATGAGATAAAGCCTGAATTATAACAAGGGAGTGTCAGCTGGAACCTCAAACACACATGGTGCAGTGTTTTTGCAGTGTTTTTAAATATTTATTAATTTATTTAAATGTCCCCTACTTACTGGATCATGTGTTCAAAACGTGATAAAGAGGCAAGATTTGGAGTTTTATTTACATTGAAGCCATCCCCTCGTGCTCTGATGTCCTTTAGCTGCTGTCAAGAAGCTTCTGAGATACTTGATGTTGCAAGTTTTGCAGTTGCATTTGCTGCTACATTTTTTAAACAGATACGTTTTTCATGCCCTACAGCTAAAGCCTCTATGCTTAGTACGCTGAAAAATGATTAGTCGACAAGAACTATTTGGTGTGTTGGAGGGAAGGATGAGAATTTGATACATTCTCAACTGTTTGAACTTGTGCAGAATTAGTTTGCATAAGGAATTGAAATTTCCTGTATTCACTTATCATGCATCTTCAGTTCTTTGTTTTAGTTGTATTAACAGTATAAACTACAAGGAGTATTTCATCTCAGTTGTTTTAAGGCATGTACAAATAACCTGTATGTGTGTATATACATAAATATATTTTAAAGTTTCCCTAAATTTTTAAATTATTAGTTAATTTTGTGGCTAATTAGGGTGGATATTCTAATTCTTTGAGCTTATTCCTTTCTGTCTGTTTCTTACATGATGAGAGTGGGGCAGGGAGGGAAACAAGAGCAGGCAGACACAATGTTTTTCTCCATCATTGTGATGCTTCACCTTTACATTTAAAAAAACCCAAAAAAAACAGCAGCAAGAAAAGAGCCCAAAATTGACTCTGTGCTACTGAGTCAAATAGTTGTCAATCTAAATGCAAAACTTGCATGTACTGGGAAAAAAGCATTGCTTGTTCAGTAGCTTGGAAGAGCCAAAGCCTCTTTACTCAAGTGAAAATAATATGGCTGCTCAGTTAAGTGTTGGATTGTAGTGAACTCCCTGATGCATTGACTGACAGATGTGCCCAACGCATTCACACTGCCAGTGAGCTGCTTCATTCAGCTCCCTTTTAAATGCCATCAAATTGGCAGGAAAAAGATCGAATCATGTGGCTTGATTGCTTAGTGACTGTGTAAGCCTCCAATATCTGTCGGTAATGGGAAAGTGACTTGCAGAGCTAAAGGCAAAACAACCTGTGCAGTTGGGGTAGACTTGGTAGAGGAGGGGCAGGATTTTGTGTGAGTATGTCGTGTGAGGATTTTGGCTCCGATCTTTTTCTGTGGTCACTGAGAAAAGTCTTTGTAATGGTCAGCCTTTTTTTCATTTTACACTTCTCAATACTGTTTCTAGATGGTTCCTTAAAGGCTCTGAAGTGCAGTCTGAAGGTACAGTTTCACATTACGCCTGCCCCCATTACAGATGTGGTGCGGTTACGTCCAGTGTGTAGCATCCTGTCTGTTGTTGCCCCTTCCAGCGGTGGCACTGGATTCCTTCTCCCCTCCCTTGTGTCAGAGCAGCCTTGTGCAGCTGCTGCCAAAGTCCATCTGGCTGATACCACAGAAAACTTGGAACTCATTGTGATCTTCTGTAGATACTGGGCTAAACACTACTCCTCTGCTTAAAATTAATCTTAAGCCCAGTTTGTGTTACACTGTCCCCTCCCCCTTTCAGTTGACTCCCGAAAGCTTATCCTTCCCTTCAGTAAGGAGATCTGAATGCCCCCTCTCTCCCCTTGATAAGCACGTCCCTCTCAGGAAGGTCATCAGCCAGCAGTTGCTAAGATACGGGCTGGTGGCTTTGGGTTTAGCAACCCAAAAGCTTCAAGAATGTGCTGAATAAGTAAGGAGCACAAGGACAGTTGTAAAAGGAAAGGGATGTTGCAGAGAATCTGAAGGCAAAGGGTGTGTTGAGGGAAAAATGAAGTTGTGGGTGAATAAAAAAGTAAAAGATATTTAAAGTTTTAGCCTCTGATTTTTAGGTTTTTGTAGTTGCATAACTATTTCAGCTGATCCCAGTGAACTGTGGTTGGGAATGAAATCAAGCTCATGCTATGTATTTGCAGAGTTGGGGTTATTGGTAGTTTTGTTTATATGAGCCTTAAAATTAAGAATTTTTTTTGTTAGATTGGGAGGGTGTGTAACTTGTAGCTTAATTGTGCAGTACATTTTAAACTGGGGCAGGGGTATGCAACACTACATGACTTGGAGCTATTTATTAATTTAATGCTGTCTGATGACATCCAGACTGAAATTTTTTTTTTTGTCTTTGAAGAAGTGTGCGTAGTCAGTTACCTGTCTAGTTTTTTGGGGTTTTTTTTTAACTCTGTGATTTGAGAGAGGATTTGTGGATTCAAGTAAATGTGCCTCAGAAAAGTGGTGCTTCTCCCCCACCCTGCTCAGAAGAGGTAAAATTTGGAAACACAAGCCCACTGTTTTGAGGCCCAGGAGCAGAGTTGACTATCCAGGTGGTAGAACTTTCCCAGACTTATTCTTATATATAGGGGTTTTTTTCGGGTGTGTTTAGTTTTGGGGTTTTTTATTGGTTGGTTTGTTTGTTTGTTATTCTTTTTTGTTTTTTTTTTTTAATAAGTGCCCTGCTGTTTCCTTAGCCTTCTCATTGCATCTTCTGGCAAAACCTCATTTCATGCACATAAGTCTTTTATCTTCACCATCTGTGGAAAAAGTGTTCAGAAAACCAGACCAGAGTTCTGGGAGTTCAGTCACTCAGCCAGCCTCTTTGAGCTATTGGTGGGGTAGCTGAGATGAATGTCCA
The DNA here is from genome assembly GCA_013398115.1 of Falcunculus frontatus. Taxonomy (NCBI): domain Eukaryota; kingdom Metazoa; phylum Chordata; class Aves; order Passeriformes; genus Falcunculus; species Falcunculus frontatus. The sequence goes on from VZRV01000346.1 coordinate 77,491, forward strand.
AGAGAGGGTTTTAAAATCTTGTTTCTACTATCATTAAGTGTATATAACTCTTTTCTGCAAAAAACTGCTGTGTGGATTTAGTTTCCCGAACTGTTTTTATATTTAGTCTGGGACTAAATGAGCTAGGCAGGAGGAGGCACTGTGTGGAACCAAGTCTCTCCTAGGTGAATGCTTTTATTCCTGGGCTGTCTCTACTTTCTCTGGCTCCATTAACTCTCTTCTGCACAGTAGGAGAGTCTCACTAAGATCTATGACTCAGGTTTAGAGAGCACTGACCTGGGAGATCTGGAATGCAGGTGTGAACATCTTTTGTCTTAATTTTACTCTGTCTTTGAGGATTAACTGGTGTTCTGCCTAGCGGACTCAGGCTAGTGTAGAGAGGCAAGTTTTTATCTTCCCTGTAGCCTTTTTGCATTGGGCCTTTTTGAGGTTTAAGTAGAAGAATACTTGGTATGTTAATGTCACTAGCCCTGGAAATGTTAGGTTTAAGCAGGCTTGTTGCTTTTGCTAAGATGTTTTGTTGGGGTGCTTTTAGCACTTACAGTGAACTGTGCTTATCTCTGAAATTTGTATCACTGCATTGTATGATAACACTTAGGGTGTGAAGCATGGGGAAAAATGTGGTCTGTGGAGCACGTTAAACAGTAGCTGTTTAACACTTGATATCAGCAGGACAGTACTTCCTTTGTTAGGAGAAGCTTTGTGATTTGCTTTTATCAGCATGGGATTATCCTAAAAATCTGAATTCTTTGTGGAGTTATAAAATTAGAATGTATTAAAATAAAACCTCTGTAGATACATGGATTCAGATGCAGTAATGCTGTGTGACTTTTTCTTCTCTTGTTTTATTAACTGCTGCATTATTACCTAGCTTTTGTTAGTTCCTTACCAATTGCTTTCTTGTTCCTGTCCTTCATATTTTGCTTGTTTTACCTCTGTTGAGGTTACTGTGAAGCCTGAGTATTCTTTGGTACCTGGGTACCTGGCTAAATTCATAGGATGTGTGTTGAGCTGATACGTGTTTTGGAATCTGTCATGAAACATTTTTGAGTTTCATTCTCACATCAAAAACCTTAAGTCTATTGAATTTGCTTCCTAAAGGGAAGACAATTTTTTTACATCCTTCTATTAAATTTCCTTTTTATTGACATTGTTCCTTTAATGTTTATTAAGTTAAAGGAGACTGTTTAGGGACTGTTCTTCGTATTGCAGAGTTCATGACATGGGAAGAGTTAGATTCAGCAAAGCTTCATAGTGTTTTGGGCCCAAGCTTCTGAAAGCTGTAACTGTATTGGTGGTCCTTTTGCTCTTGGAGGTAAGGTGTAAAAACTGAGAATCCAAATCTGAAGCTGGGCCCTTTTTTTAAGGTTGGTTTTTTTTTTTAACTTTTTGGGGAGGGATCTCACTGATAAATTTAGGATGTGGTTTGGTTTTTCACTTGTGATAAACTGTGGCAAAACAGCATAACTGCGGCTTTGTGGCCGTCTCAGCTGTGCTGATGTGACTCAGCTCCTGGGTGCTGCAAAAATAAGTAATGCCAAATATTTGTTTCTCTTTATTCTTTTGTGAAGGCAGCTTTTAATCCCGTTACTTGATCAGCAGGACCCTGCTTTACAGATGCTCCCTTTGGCTGCTGAGGGTGCTGATGTTTGGTATTGTGAGGAAGCAGATGATTGTGGGATGGTGGCTGCTTGTGGGGGTTTCAGCCATGGAGACTTGTGTTTGTGTTAGATTGTGCCAATAAACACCAGGCAGTCTCCTGAGCCAGCCACTCCTTGGTGTGTACTTTCCTCCCTGCATACTCCCTGCTTGCTAAGGGTGTAAACTTGATTCACTCACTCCTACAGGGCCTTGGTTCAGAAGTGCAGGTTTGAAATAAGATGTTGTAGAACTTTGTCCAAGTGAAGGTGGGAAAGGGGAGAGTTGGGCAACTTTGCTCTGTAATATTACAGCTAGCTGAAAAAAGTAGGAGATGAACTGTGGAGAAGAGGCATATGCAGAAGTAAAATAGGGGTGGTGAGGAGGTAGTTTTTGAGACTGAAATCTGCCCAGTGAAAAGATTTGATCAGATGTACATCTCTAATCTGCATTTCAAAGAAAAGTCTACGCTGAAGTGTCTCTTAAAGGAATTTTGTCGATTGTGGCTCTCAAAGCATTAATGTGTATTTCTGGTTTTGATCATCGCTTCCAACTTAAGGCCTCATTCTGTGGGAAAAAGCATTTATAGATTTAGAGCCTCTCCTTGTTTGCAGTCAGGTATTGGCACACAGAAGTGATTTTGGAGAGCCTGGTAGTGAAGTACACTGAAGATGCAGTTGCAGGTGGATCACACTAAGTACAGCAGCATCTCTGAACTCAACTCTTACTCTCTGTAGAAACTGTCCTGTTCCCCATCTAGGGAGGGACTGTGTCTGCTGGGTTACATAACCCTTCTGTGGCACAGCCCTATCTGATGCCAGAAACGTTCATGCCAAATTTAGATGCACGCTTACATTTGTGTAAGCCAGCAGTGCAGAATTTCAGTGTGTCCTGATTAAATAAGAAAATACTAAATGCTTAAGTAATTAATCTAGTAATTTGCTTTCTGTTATTTATTAGTATATATCACAGCTCTGCTTATGTCTGTGTTGGGATGAAGAAAGCTTTGCTCCATTTAAATTTTTTGTCTGCTTTCTGTTTTGAAGATTCTTTTATACTAGAAAACAGTTTCCCTCCGATTCCCTAAAATATTTCATTTCCCCTAGATTATTCTTAATAATAATGTAGTTTGCTAAACTGTGTTTTACTTGAATGATACTTAAAGGTAAGTTCAGATATTCAGAAGGAAAGAGCTTTTCTTAAGATCGTCTACTGGTTTCCACCCCTTCAGAAATCATATGAAAAACTTGTTCAATCATACAGATATAGTTTGCAGTGCTCTTTAGGGTCAGTTTCCCAGAAAAAGAGTATTTTATTCCACATTAAGAAACTTGTATCTGAATGTTCAGAATCCAAACCATGTGTTGACCTCTTACTTCTTCTAATACAAACTTTTTTAGGGAATAATACTTATTGTTCTTCATCAAGGGAAGGGCGCTTGTCTCTTCTCAACCGGTCACAAATGTTCATTCTTTTGTTTGCCACAGCCGAACATGGCACATGTTCTCCGTGCAAAATACTTTGAAAACAATATACAGTCATTTGGATCAAGTGCACTTCAAAGTCGGCTTTCAGAAGTTTTCTTGAGGGTCTGTTGTGTGCTTCTGAGTCTACACTTTGCTGTGATTTATTTGCTGCAGTTAGAAATTAGATATTTTAATGCTAAGCATATTTGTATAAGTAGGATAAATGACTCGAGTCACTTAGCTGTGTCTAAACCAGAAAAGTTGTCTGAAAAGGGTCTGAAATTTTATCCATAAAACCATGCTAACCAAAACACAAATCTTCCTTCAGCTTGGTAAAATGTCTGCCTGTCATGTACTAGCAGTTAGATACCACGGTGGGTCCACTCATGTTTTGAGGAGCATACTAAGGGAATGAAATAAATAGAATCTCCCTGAGTTGTGTAGAAGCTGAAGGGGTAAAGCTTGGGAAAAAATTGAGAAAATGTCATCTTGTCACTGTGTGTGTTGGCTTCATGTAGCTCTTTAATGCAGTTGCAGAATTGTTTGTGTTGGACGTGAGTGAGGTCACGTCCAACCCTTCTGCTCCAAACAGCATCAACACTGAGTACTTTGGTCTTCTCTGTATCAGCTATCACCTGTCCTATTTTTCTTTCTGATTCTTTACTGCTCATGTAATAGTAGAAGGTTTTCATGTGGCACTGAAGTCCCATGCTGCTTTCAGCTTTGGTTGTGTTTTGACCTCCCTGGCAGGGGTGCTGCATGCCTGGGCAGTATTTGTGTATTCTTCCCTTGGTAGGCTGTTCTTGCTTTTTCCTCCTTAGGCCAAGCTGCTGATTGATCTGTTTATTTTGCTGGGTGTTGGGATGTACTTCTTGTGTGGTTAGCAATTGTCCTTAAAAACCCCCCAGTATTCTTGAACTCTTTTGCTTTTTAGAACTGGATCCCACAGAATTCCAGCTACTGGGTAAGTCAGTCTGCCCATATGAAGTGCAGGGTCTGTGCTGGATTTGCCTTCCTTCTCTCAGGATTTTAAACTTCACTATTTCATGGTCACTGCAGTCAAGGCTGCTGTTGATCTCATCCCCAGCAAGTTCTTAGGGTTCTTTTTTCCTTGAAAGCAATTTTGAGAAAGTATCAAGTGGGGATTGGCTCATTTAGTGCTGTTTTTCCCTGAAATCTTTCACAAACCTCTTAGATTTTGTGTCCTGGTGTGTTGCCCTTCTATTAGATGTCACAGAGGTGAAAATGTCCCACAATAATCAGTCTCTGTCATTTTTAGAAACTTTCTGGAACTGCTGTAATAGTCTTCATCAGCTTTCTTACCCTGATCAGGTGATTTGTAACAAACTTTGACTGTGATGTTGTCCATACCATCCTTTCCTTTAATCCTGACCCACAAGCTCTTAGCCAGACTGTCGTCTGTCCTGTAGAACAGCTTTTTGTGTTGCAGCCGCTCCTTCAGGTAGAGGACAAGTCACCTGCTGTTCTTCCCTGCCTGACTTTCTTGTGTCCATCCATGACAAAGTGCCAGTCACGCAAGCTGTCGCACACATCTCGCTCTGGTATCGGTTCTGTGTACAGGTGCTGGAGATGGTTTCCCTTTTAACATGCTTTGTCCTCACCAGGGTCTCTCTTCCTCTCTCCCTCCCACCAGCCTGGCCCAGGTACTTCCCATGGCTCAGTCTCTATTCCCTCCCCTGACTGCAAAGTTCAGATACCATTCTGTAGTAGATCTCTCATTTGCAGTGATTGTCACCAGCTCTGATGAGGTTGTTCATAATCTGTTTCCTTGAGTGGATCCCATCTCTAACTTGGCAGCCCTTGTTTCTCAGGGGTACTTGTGGCCATAAAATTTAAAGTGCTCCTTGCAATGCCAATCCTGTTGTGAGTTCTTGAAGGATGTGTCTCTACAAGCCTTTTCTCTACAAGCTCTAGAAGCCCTCAAAGGAAAAGAGCAAGGAGAGTAAATGTCACCTGGGATCCCGTGTCCTCCCTTGCCCGTGGAGTTTTCTAGTCACGCTTGATTTGCTCCAGGTATCCTTTGTTAACAGCGGGTAACAAAGCAATAATTAAGTGGGAAAAGAACAAAAAAGAAAAAAAGGCAGTAGTAGTGATGATAATAAGGGTCGGAGGGCCCTTGACGATCTCTGACATGTGGAATCTGGCCAAGCCTTCTTCTCCAGCATATCTGGCAGCAGATGTGTCTTCTCTGCAGAAGGGAATATCCAACTAGTATTACCTGCCCCTCCCTTGTACTGCTAATGCTCAGTCCAAGCCCAGTTAGCTCTGACATGTACCTTAATTGAGGTGCTTGCTGCTTCTGCATGCTGATGTTGACCCAAAAAGAAAGTAGAAAAAAGCTTTGTGTTTGCAGCCTTAGTGTAAGAAAAAGACTGTGGAACACTGGTATAATAAGAGAGGTGTTGGGAGATGTGCAGTAAGAAAGGAAATGAGATTTATACAAAAGCTCTGATAATAAGAAGGCTCAGACTAATGTTTGACTACCTCTCTTAGCAGCTAGTGTGTGTTGGAAGCTTCATGTTCAGGAATGATTGTTGAGGATTATCCTGAGGATTGTGTGCTTTAGCTTTCATTGACATGTTTGCCTGCAGTCAGTGTGCATGAAAATACTACTTGGACTTCAAAAGTCTCAAAAATTGAAACTTTAAAAAGATTTTTGTGACAATCTTCTACTTTGGGCAAGGCTCTTCAGACTGTTGAATTCTCCTTTTATTTGGCATATGGTTACTCTGTCGATTTGTATGTTTGGATCAGAGAAATGAGTGCTGTAGTAGAAACTGAAACATTTGCTATTTCTGGCTTTTAAAGCACTTGGACCAAGCTGACAGGCAGTGATAGGCAGGACTAATGGAGTCTAGTTTCCTAGGCGTGTGTCTCTGAAATGTAGTACTTCCAGCTTTTAACGTAATTTTTCTTCCCAGTTGCCAGTGTCCCTTTCTCGGTGTTCTGCCACAAAACTGTGTAATGTCCGCTTTGAAATTATACTCACATGGGTTGTCTGGCAATGAAGAGGCAAGAGATAGTTGAAGAATCTAATGCTTCTTAGCTCTGTCAGTACAAATGAGTACTTGGGGGATTTCTGGTTGTACTGGACTGTTATTTCTGCTTTTATATTTGTTTGAAATTGTCAAAGAGATGAACAAGTAACAGCTGAAGAGGGAGAGAAAGAAAACATTGATCGTAGAAGTCCCATTTGTTTAGAAAAGTAGTCAAAAAAATCAACGTACGAATACTCATCTGTCCAGTTTGTTTTGGCCATGTTGTGTTTCAGCAGGTATCAACTGAAAAACAGAGGGGTTTATGGGTTTTAGTAGTAGGGATATGCCACAGCATCCCCAGAATATGAATTCTATTACTCACTATCTGCTGTGAAAAGGCAGAGTGTTGCTCTTACATGAATTCTTGTCCAGTTTGTGAAATTCTCAGCAGGCCCTCTCATGGAGAGGGGGGAAGCAAATGTATGTGCTGTGGTCCTTTATTGTGGACCTTCAGATGGCGATGTGAGTGTGACTGGAGATGCTGCCACAGAGCAGCAGCTCTGCTTCAGTGGTTTACTTCAGAATGAAAGCTTTTAATTTCCCATGTTACAGATTTGAGGCTTTTAAGGAAGTGAGTAACATCATAATGTATTTCGTTATCAGTCACTTAAACTCTACTTGAGTTCACATCCCTTTTCTTTAATATAGTAATGTTGCAGATGCAGAAATGCAATTTGGAGATGAACTTGGGAATATTGTATTACAGTTCACTAATGAGGCTGTGGGGAAAAGGGAAACAAGAGTATGGAAGTTGCAGAAAAACAGTTCAAGAATTTACATTAATAATGTAAATGCTACTGTCTATTATGGAAACATGAATGTACTCTAAATCTACCCATAAATAGAGGTGATGGGTAGTAATATTGTTGTCTTTGTTTATTCAGAGGTTCAGAATGGCTAGTTTTACACTTAAAAATCTAAAAAGATCCTTTAGGAGGAGATAGGATTTGTGACAAGTCGATCAGTATTCATGGAGATCACTATTATTTAGGGAACTGTTGTAATTCAACCTAGTAGCGGAGAGTTAACTGTTGAGATCTGTTTATTGTGGTCAAAAAAGATGTGGTACAAACCTATTAGAGTTGTCTTTGAAAAGGTGTCCATTGTTGGTAAGAGACATTGCATGTAAATATCTTCTTTCCTACCTCAAATTGATGTGGGTATTTTTGGTTGGTGTTTCTTTTTTTTTTTTTTTCCCTTTCCCCAGACTGAAGGTAGTGTCATGAAAAGTAGTACCATGAATGGTAGGAAACAAAAGAATCCTACCTAGTTTGTTAGTAATTAACTATGTGAAGGCCTTTTCTTGCAGGCTGTTGTCTGGAATTTAGTATGTCAAGTGATTCCTCTTTCTCAAGGATTTTTTAAAATAGCTGTTAAAGATCTCATTGTTTTGTCATCAGGAAGAGAATGCAAAGACTTGATACAGAGCAAAATATTAGTAAAGCAGAAGGGTATCTGTTGGGTCCCTTCCAACTCGCCATCTTCTATGATTTACTGCAGGAAGCTCCTCTACTGCACTGGAACTCCTCTACTATATGGAGAAGTGCAAGTTAGGACATAAAAGCACTGTGTAAAATGATTTCAAACTTTTTCACCTGAGGCTGTTACTTTAGGTCTGTAAAAGGTGCCAAAGCCATCTGTCTTCCTCACATTGTCCACTCTCCTGGTGGCCTTGCAGCTCTCATGGCTGTAGTCACATCTGTGTGTCTTGTCTAGCAACCTGCACACATAAAATGACTGAAAATCTGAGCTTGGTTTCCAGGAAGGTGGACAAAGCACTGGCTGCACCGGTGCCAAACCCATTTCCATCATGAGCAAAGGGTGTGCTTTCCACATCCTGGCTGTGATGTGCAAGCCTGCTCACTTGATATAAGGGAAGCCTGTGTTTGTTGTGAAATAGGGGAAATCTTGCTCCAGGCCTTTTGAGTAGCTCTTTTTGTGTCACTATATGGATTCTTTTTCAGGGTTGAATTGAGGAAAATTTGTTGTTTGGAAGCATGTTTGCCTAGAGGCATGCAGATAAGGATTGCACAGCTTTTTTAGAGGAGTAAAACAAGCAGAAAAGACAAACAAATACAAAAACCTCATTGAGATTTTTGGAAAAGATTAATTTGTTCTCTGTCTCCCTGTAGATAGAGGAGCCCTTATAACTCAAGGCAAAGTAACTTACTTCCGACTCAGGACTTCTCAAGAATTCTTTCTAATCTGGTGGACTTCATTCATTGCTGTTCCATACTTTCATTTTACAGTGAGAGAGTAGTAGTAGGGTGATTATATAGTGACTTGAAAATCTGCTGTTGGAAATGTTTAGTTTAGGTTTGTGTGGGACTTGAACTGTGGGGGGGAAAAAAAAAAAGTATGGTTTGAAAGATGTAGCTGCCTGTTGGATGTCATTCCAAATGAGCAGCATGGGACTTTGTGCTGTGCTGGGTCCCAGGATCTGCACAGGCTCTTCAGTGGCGACAGGTCTGACTGATGGCATGATCTCTATACAGGAAAAGTATGTCATAGAACACTTACAGTGAAAAACTGCGTGTGACTTGTTTTCAAAATGTAAAAATATGTTTTTATAGGTCTAACAAGAAGCCTAACTATAACTTCAGTTGACCAGTCAATGTTTGAAAAAGCACAAGGAGAGAAAGTTACGTTGCCATGTACTTTTGAACTCTCGGAAGAAGATGAAGGCCCACTAGATATTGAGTGGGTATTGATACCAGCAGATAATCAAAAGAGGGAGCAAATAGTAAGTAGAGACTTCTTTTTGGACAGTGTTAATTCAGTTGTTTGAGTAGGTCAATGTATGAGTTTTGTTACTGGCTTTTTAAACTTCCACCTTTTCAGGATGGGATGCTTGTGATCTTAAATTGCTTTGAAGCACCAGTCATATGAAATCTAGTGGAAGTTTCAAAATACCGGATTAAGGATGAAATGTCAAGACATTTTTCACGATAAACTTGCCTTCTAATGAAGAACTCCCAAATGAAATACACTTCAGTTCCAAAAAGCAAACTTTGCTTTTGTACTTGTATTATCTTCCTTATTGAAAATAGATTCCCAAGGACTTAATTTTAAATATATTGACTCTTTTAGTTATTAATGCTTTCCTGTCTTTGGAAGCCTAATTAGTATTAGTAGGCAGGTTTTGCAGAATTAAATTGGAGCAATTCTAAACAGTTTTCTTTCAGTCAGAAGTCAATGCTGACATATTGGTACTTGGTCAGGTGTTTGGTTGGAGTATTCGCTATAATGCTGTGTGTGGTGATTTTTTGAAGATGGAGATATTTGGCTATGTCCTATTTCTGGGGTTAAAAATACAGAAAGAAACTCAAGAATTCAAAGAGACCAAATTATTTAAAATGTTTGCACGCTATGATTCAATGTCTGAATTCTATTTCTTTTTTTTTAATAGATAATTATGTATGCTGTAGACAGGGTTTATAATCATTATTATGCTGCTCTGACTGGGCGAATGCAGTTTACTAATCTTGATCCCAAATCTGGTGATGGTTCGTTGGATATACTGAATTTAAAGGCAGCAGACACTGGCACGTACCAGTGCAAAGTGAAGAAGGCTCCTGGAGTTCAAAGCAAAAAAATACAGTTGACTGTACTTGGTAAGATAATTTCTTTTCTTAGTTTTTCAGTGATGTTTTTTATGTGCTTATTCCATCCTATTTTTAGTGTCTGAAATGAAAACTTCACTTGGGCAGTGTTGTACTGAATCTGTGGTGATTATGGTCATTATCAAGGCCTTGGGAGGGATGGGCATAATTCTGTTCTAGGAGGTGAAGGGAATAATATTTAAAAAGCATTTTTAGAAGTTCTGTGCCTGGCTTGTATTTAATAGAAAATATTTCAATGCATAGAAATGGTTCGTGGCACAAACTTTCTTTCGCAAAATGGACTGACTACTAGAAGACAACTGGTAAGCATTTTGATTGTGACCATTATTAATTCAGTGATGTTTTGTTTATTAGTGAAGCCAGCAAGGACCAAATGTTCCGTTGAAGGATCACAGGAGATCGGAAAAGACGTTACCTTAAAATGTGTATCACAAGAAGGATCCCCACTTCTGTCTTACGACTGGAGGAGAGTATCTGGCACACAGGAACTTCCTGCCACTTCCATGCTGAGTACTGTCAAACTTCATTTGTTAGTCTGAAATACTTAAAAAGATTGCAATAGTGTTTTTAGCTTACCTTGACTTGTGAGCATCCCAGGGTTAGTATTACTGTAGAGTAGTCAAGATTAAATGTTACTTCTGCCCTCTAGCAAAACTGACTTTGAACCGAGCTGGAGTTGATTTTGGTTTTTAATTCATGATGGGAAAGCTTCAAGCTTCAAGTTGAGATTCTTACCATTAGGCTGCAGTATCATGCTCGCCCATGCCCAAGTGGTGTGAGTTCTCCTGCTTGCTGATGTTTTTGCTTTTGTGCTCAAGTGGACAGTAGGGAATTCAGAAGTGGCTTCAGTTTGATTTAAAACAAGCAAAAAATCTCCATTTTTTGTAAGCTTCTGCACTTTATTATATTATGTAATCTCTTAAAACCCAGATCCCTAAAAATCAGCTACAAAGGAAGAACCTAATACTGTTCTTCGCTTTGAACTTGACTCCTGGTAGTGCTAGTTGATGTCTCTTATTTCTTGTTTTGACAGTGAATGGTTGATCACTAATGTCCTTCTCTGTACCACTCAAGACTTTAAGTTACTGTTATGCCCCTTCTTCCTTCACATCCCAAATTTGGCTCTTGGTAACAAAAAGAGCAATTGACAATAACAATGCTGGACAAGAATGAGAGGAGACTTGTAACTCACTAAAACTGTGTTAGTTTTGGGCTCGTGGATGTAGGTTTGGGGACACTGAGAGTGTTCTCAAGAATCTAGACACCACCTAACTTGTTCAGCAGGTAGAGCAAGTCAAATGCTGTGGAATACATTTCTAAGAGGGTAAGACTTTTACAAACAATAGCATTTTACGGCATGATAGAACTTTGTTTTAATCTGGATGTCTTTAATATGGCGTTTTCAAGTTAAGATTTCATGTACATGCTGGATTAATAATTCTGTGGTGTTGAATCTGGAATTATATTTAGGAAAATGGTAAACCTCTACCTTCTGTTGTTTGTAGATAAAAATACAGGGGAACTTCGTCTGAAAAATGCTTCTCGAGAGTATTCTGGTACATACAACTGTGTGGCCTCAAACAGAGTTGGCACGGATGAATGTTCTGTTGAGCTGAATGTCACCCCTCGTAAGTGTTTGCTGTGTATAGTCACACACGTGTTCTGTGTGTTAAAACTGAGCAGTCTTTTTCTCTAAACTCCTAAAAGGTTGAAAACCCCAATGCTGTTATGTAACTTGTGGGTGCCACTTCAAGTCTTACTGTTTTAAACGCATGTGATTGAGCACTTCCCCTCTGATACAGTGATGTATTATTGACCTGGATCATGTGAAACGTACTGGGCTTAATGTTAAAGGAAAGTTGGTCTTATAACTTTGACATTTAACAAACAGTATTGTTATTTATCTCTTCTAGCCGTAAATACAGCTGGTATAATTACTGGAGCTATTATAGGAACTCTGCTGGGTCTCTCTGTACTGTGTTCTCTCATCTTCTGTTGCTGTAAGAAGCACAGAGAGAAGAAATACGAGAAAGAAGTGCATCATGATATCAGGTAACAACATGTCTCTAGTTTCTGAGCAGTATTATTGGAAGATTAACTTTTAAATGTTATCTGCAAATAAGTTACTTACCAGTTGAGATTTCTGTCTTAATCTGGAAAGCTTATTATAACACACTAATGGCTTGTCAGAGAACTTTTTGTGGTTTGTCTAATTTCAGTAAACATTTTAAAGGCAATGAATATTGAAGGTCTGGGGGGTTTTTGTTACTCTAAAGGAAGATATAAGGATGTTTTGCCTACTGTATCAGAATAGAAAAAACCAGACTGAATATTTGTTTTAAAGTAGTGGTGACTGAACTCTTGTTCTGCAACTGGTTTTTTTTGCTTTTTGTTTATTTCAGAGAAGATGTTCCACCTCCAAAAAGTCGCAGTTCAACAGCTCGCAGCTACATCGGCAGCAATCGTTCTTCTCTGGGCTCAATGTCTCCCTCCAACATGGAAGGATATACCAAAACTCCATATAGCCAAGTCCCAAGTGAAGACTTTGAACGTGCTCCTCCTCAAACCCCAGCCTTTGCACCTTCAAAGGTAGCTGCACCTAATTTAAGTAGAATGGGAGCTGTTCCTGTGATGATTCCAGCACAAAGCAAAGATGGGTCGATAGTATAAAATATTATTAATTTAAAAGGTGTTTTTTAAAGTGTTCATTGTAAGTATTAGAGAAAACTACTGTGTTCCATCCCTCACTTAAACAGTGGCATGAAATTTTCCTTGAAGAAAATTTACAAGTTAGTTTGAAAAGCCACCAATTCTCCTATTTAATTTTAAACTTATTAGTATATGACAGTTGAACTATTTGCTAAAAGCGTTGAAGTTCATAAATAAATATCGGACACTGAAGGTATTTGGACCTCTGGTAGGTTGTTGAGGAGGCTCTGACACTGTCAGCTGATGTGCAGTTCTGAATGTGTAACAGTGATTCACAAGTGGGAAATAAAAAAAGGATTTCATGTATAGACCATTAAGTTTCTCAGAGGTCCTAAGACTTATTTCTGTTATTCCACAACTGAGAATGATTTTAATTTGGCCACTGTCTGGTATAGTTGCAGGGGGCTGAAATACCAAGGATGAATTTGAATTTTGTTCAGATGGAGTATTTATGTGGTTCTTTAACCTGGTAATGTTTGTTTGGAGTACTTGAGCTCTTATTTCAGGGGCAGTTATTTGATTGGTTCAATTAATTTAATTAATCTGTTCTGAATTTAAAATGGCAGTGAGTGGAAGTGTGACAGGAGACCTTTGCAAGTTCTTTGAAACACAAATTTTTCTACAATAGCTAGTTCTGGTCCTGTGAGATAGCAATACTTCTGTTATCTGATGCAAGAGGTCCTATCAGGTTGTTGGTAGTGCTATCTAAGCTCTAAAACCTACGGATCAACTGTTACCGTCACAGTAAGAATGAATTTATATATCTTTATTCAGGACTTTGAGCTAATTGTACCTTGCATTTTCCAATGCCTAGTTAGATACTAAGGCAGTGCTCTTAGGTTTTTTTCCAAAGCAATTTCCTAGAAGCTCCATGGAGGTTTAATGAAACCTGTTAAGTAACTGGTATTTGATGTCTGTCCTCTTGCTCTAACCTCTGTGGAAACAACTTTCCCCATAGGTGTACCTAAGAAGTAGTCAGCACTTGTTCAAGATGCTAATGTCTGGCTGTATGAATTTGCAAGGAGTTCAAAGGTCCTTTTTCCTTGCCTCTTCAACAGCCCTAAATAGTCTGAACCAATGCTCAGACTGTGGAGAGCAAGAGTTTCATGTAGCTGAGAGGAAATAATTATCCAGAAGTGTTGATGCAAATCTCACGCTGCAAGATTAAAAACACATTCTTCCCAATTTTGCAAACTTAAAGCAATACAGGAGAAACACAACAATTCCTTGTCTTACTTTCACATGTATTTAAAGACTTCTGGTAGCTTCTGATGACTGTTGTTAAATACCTGCAAAAGCTCCATTTAAAACTCAGTACAGTTTGAATCTGTGAATTTTTTCTTCCTTCCCGTTTCCTACCTACTGTATCTTGTGCTGGGGAGCAAGTGGGGGAGAGTTCTTTCAGTTTACTCTAGCTGGAGATGTTGAACTGCAAAGTATTTTGGAAAACTGTAAAAGCATTATAGTATGTGCACTGATGTTGATGAAGGAAATCTCTGAATAGCCTGTTGAAAGATGTTAGGATTATTTGTGTGTAGCAACAGTGAGAGAAAACAACATTCCCCCAGACTTCTAGGTTTAGTATCTGCTTTTTTGTAGCTGCTTATAGATCTGTGATGAATTCCTTGGCTTATTACTAAATGTTTGTCCTATCTGTAAATAGGTGCACAATTTTTGGCTGGCACTATTAATATAAAGAAATTCCCGTGCCCATGGCAGTGGTTGATACAAGGTCATCTTGAAGCTCCTTATAACCCAAACAATTTTGTGGTTTTAACATACCCTTCATACTGAATTTAGAAACTTGAATGACTATTAAGTAATATAGAGTTAGTTTTACACATCTGGGACTTTTTTAGATTGTAAACTGATACTGTTAGAGATCAGATTTTTTATCTTTCATGTGTGCCTTGTCAATAAACTTTGGCTGATTGTAACTTCAGTTTTTATGAAATTTCTGGTGCCTAAACATACTGTATGAACAGGTGCTTAGATGATGGTACAGTTCTTAAAACATGACACTGTGATCTGATTTCTTGATTCTTATGTACTATTTATACCTCTTCATGCCTATTTTTGGATGTGAACTTCGGTGTCTCTCTCTCTGTATTGTTCTGTATTTCAAAATGTCACTTACTCCTTCAATTGCTTATTATGATTTGAGTGTTTGTGTTCCTGAAAACTCTTCAGTTGTTGCACCAATGAGAGGGATGATTGACTTATTTATGTGGTAAAGAATAGGTTTAGTAAATGTGCCAAATATAGCCTCTGAAGAACTATAGATGAAGAGACATCTTTTTGCATCCAATTATTGTGATAGAAGAGACTTCCAAGATGTTAATCATACACTGATTGTTTACCTAGAAACTAAGGCCTTCCGTGATGAAAAGGGTATAGTTACTATAAATACAAATTGAGTGCGAGACTAAACTGAATCACAGGCTGAGAGAGAGCTATAAACCTAAGGAACCAGGCAGCAAACCTACTAAATTTGGTTCTAAGCCATCTGTGGACCTATGTGTTTTTTGGTGGTTTGGGGTTTTTTTTATTAATTGTTTGTTTGGTTTGGTTTGTTTTTGGTTTGGCCTGAGACCCTGTAACTTACAGTCAGGTAAGCCCTAGGACACTCAAACCCAGAGACCTGTCTCAGTAAAGCACACAGAGAGGAGTTTACACACGCTTGATGCTCTGTCAGCTTGTGCAAAATAATAAATGGACAGAAGGACAGCCTGATGTGCCCTCAGAGCCTGGCTGTTAGGCTTAGCAGCCTTGACAGTGTCTGTCTATTTATGTAATTGCATGGAAAAATGAAAGAAATGGAATCTGACACAGTCCTTATCTGAAATATAGAATCTCTGACTTGGGGTAAACTCTGCCTCAAGTTCCTATCATCATGCCTTTTTGGGTGGATGCAACACTACTATGAAAACATAATACTGCTACTATAAATTATAAATTATTTCTTTTGTCACTAGATTGTTCACTTACACTGGATTATGATTCTCAAAAGCAGCTACTGTATTTAACAATAATTTCTAGCTGTGTGGGAGATGAACTGGTTAAACATGTGAGGTGTCCGATGTGACAGAGCTCTGCTGACAGAACACTTTTAGGAAGTAATGGCAGCTGATATACCAGTTAGGAGGTGGCATTTTTAATGTCTCATTTTATTAAAAAAAAGGGGGGAGGGAAGGGGAGGGAGGATGATACCATTATGTAAATACTATAAGTGAGCTGAAGAAACCTCTAGTTAATGTCATGACTGTAAACTTGCCTGTTGAGGACTACTATATATAGAAAGAAACCCCTCAATTTTAGCATGGTGTGAATAAAGTGTTAGACTTGTAATACTGTAGAGGTTACGTAACACTTGTCCATACATTACAAGAGTTTTCATCAACTTTCTGCAGTGAGTATTTAAAGATACTTGTGTGAAGCTTCCTTCCTAAAAATGAATACTTCTTCCAAAACTGTGTGGTGCACAGAAATGCCTTGTTGGAGGGATAAAACATGACTTTTGAAAGAAATGTACAACGCATACGTCTTTCTCAGCTCTTGATAGTCTCATTCATATTAGATGTATGCTTCCTGTTTAATAGTGCAAGTAAGACTTCTGAATTGCAAGTTTTTCTGTAATGCTGAATATTGTATATTACTGGTTTTCATGACAAGCTTTTAGTTTTGTTCTGAGCAGTGTATATATTCTGGGTCACTTAAGGTCTTTGTTCCAGTCTAAAGATATTATGCTATTTGTGTCACTTAAACTTTGTTTTACACACTCAATAGGTGCTTTTTGGGGCCCTCTGTTTAATAGTCCCCTAGCATTGAGGCATATCTCAGCTGAAATCGGAGCAATAACGACTTCCTGGGATCCAAAATGTTACAATGTTACGTTACACTTCTCATGCACAACGCATGGACTTTGAACATTGATATGAATTTCAGTATGAGGTTTTATATTCACACTTTTGGGGGAATAGTGTTTTAAAAGACAGGTATTGTGAGTGAATTTGTAAAAATACAAAATCCAAAATTTTAAAATGCTGTACTTCCATGACAGACTTGTGTACTTTTTGAAATAAAACTGTTGGAGAAAACAGTAGTCTGTCTTTATTTTAATGCAGCACTTGTGTATGGCTGCAGCTTTCTCTTTATGTAATTGGAAATGAACTAATAAATATGGCTGTGTATACCATGCTGGCATGAATAATTTTATTTATTGCTTTTTTTCCCCCTTTCCAAGGCAAGTAAAACTTTAGATATTTTAAAATATGCACTTTTAGATGGGGTTTTTAATTGTATATATCAATAGTTATTCTGAAACATAAGGCTGGAAAGGAATTTTAGGTTTAATTTCATCCCTCTTTATTTTAGGTAGAACAAAAAATTCCTGAAACTGAATAATCTTTGTCTTTAAGGGTCAAACAAGCAGATTGACAGCACTCAAAGCATGTTGATAAAATGCTCGGGGTTTTTGTTTTTAATGCGTTAATGTGCATCTTTTTAAATTTCACTGAAGCTGACTCGGGATACTTTGCACCACTTGGTCATGCAAACCTACTGGCTGTTGCCCTTGTAATTTTACCTGAGATTAGTGTGATTTCTCCAGTGTCATCTCAGGTGTATATCCAAAGTCTGGCATGGGCTCTATTTGCATTAATGCAGTGTATTGAGTTCATGTCATTGGAGGCTTAATTAGGTTACATTTGCTGATAATGTATGCGTGTTCACATGTTATAATGCATGCCTGTCTTCATATAATGATGTGTTCTGGGCCAGACTACACAATACATGTGTGCACAAGCCTGTAAAGTTAAATGGAGTACTGGTGGATAAACCTCTAGGATTTTTTTTTTTAATTTTAACTTAAGACTCATGCTTAAATACAAAAGGAAACCTAATAAAAACGGAAGTTCCGAGAGTTCTAAGAAACCTTTCTTACACTCTTTTTAACATTCATGTCAAGACTTGGGAAAGGGTGGAAGTGTTGAACTTAGGGTGGCAGTTTTGTCACAGATGGCTCTTGCATGCCTCACCTGCTCCTCAGGTCTTTTATTTGGAGGATAGGTGACCGTGAACTAGAAGCTGAGTACCTCCAGCTTGTCTGTGGAATTCCAGCAAAGCATCTAGAACTTTCCTGAGTGTCCTGACAGAACAGAGGGCACTCAGCACTGGTAGTTCTACAGAACCTCTGTGGTCCTTTATATGTGTATTAGGTAATGCCTTAGATAAAGTTTCATAAAAGGTCTGGCTGGTTGTTTGCTTGTTTCTCTGAACATCTTGGCTGTGTCTTTTGAACTTACTATCTCAAATTTGTTTCCCTGATGAAGCATCTTGAGTTCTTTCAAAGCTCTGTGATAATACTGATAGGCAATTAATTGCTAGGCTCCTTTAAAATGCAGGTAATGACAACAACTTAGCCTTGTTTCCCATCTGTAAAATTCATAAAGCAGAATAGTTTGTAAAGAAAATAGCTGATTAAGTAGCAGAAGCAAGAGTAGGATGAAACAGCTATGACTGTTGCCTACCTTTCCAAATCTCAGCTTATTCTAAAACTACCTTTTGCTTGTGTATGACTGCAGGTGATTGCTCAAAACTTGAAGACTTGCATCTTAATATAAAAGTAATGTGTGTACTTGAGTTATGATGATTCTGTTGCTTTTCTTAATTTGCTTTAGGCTTTTTGCAAAATGATGCAGGCACAGCTACCAGGAGAAGAGTATGAACCTTTAATTTTATAAAATAACCACTCTGGCAGAAAACTGGCCTGGAGGATTGTTGTCCCGCTTCTGACTTCCACTCAAAGTCAAGTTTCTGGAAATAGGGAGCCTTTAAGTATCCTTTGATTTTCGTACAGTTGGAAATCAAAGTTAGTGTCACCATTGTAAGTTGGTATTTTGAAGACTTCAGGTTTCAGCTGTTGAAGCACTGGTCAGGTTGCTTTGGATATGCAAAGTGGCAGCAGCTGCTATTTGGGTCCTCATTTTTAGTGAAGTTCCTTTGGTCAATGCTGTCTAGAGAAATAGATGAAGGACAATTATACCATATTATTTGGGAAACAAAGCAGTGCAATTCATACAGGAACCTTGCATGATGCCAGCGTTGATGGATGGATGGAGGGAGGGAGGGGAGCAGCTTTGTAAGGAAGTTGAGCTTGTTGGTTACACAACTTGATTATGTAACAGTTTTAAAGAGTGGCGATATTAGAAGAGACATTAACATCTGAAATCACATCACTTTATCTTTGGTAATCTAATTTTTTCTTGAGGGGAAAAACCTCTGGAGGCAGTGTGTCCACTGGGAAGCGCAGGGAGCTGCGTGATGCCTTGACAGTTGTCCCACTTCCAGGGCTGGATGCTGTGGCTCTGGGAGCTGCAGGCAGGGCAGAAGCTGCGTGCTGTACCTGAAGGGTATTGTACTCTTTCCCAGGGAATTTTTCCTAATTGCAAAATGGGGAGAGGAAAGCAACGAGTTTGATCAGTTCCTGGGGAGTTTTGTACCAGAGATGTGGATTCTGGAAGCACGCATGAAGTTTCCAACTTCTTGAAGCCTTTCCCTACTCTGGTTTTCAGCAACATCTGGCTTAGGGGTTTTCAGAGTCTGCAGAACTTTTTTGCATTTCGAGTTGCTTTTGTAGCCAGCATACCTTCACTGCTTAAATTGCAGAGCCTTGTAGTCTGCCCACCATCCATAACTTCTGCATGTAATGACTTTGGTTATATTATCACTAACAGTACTGTATAAAGAAGCAGAAGAAAGTGTAGATGCTCCTGAACACCCCAGACAGGGCAAATGGTGACAGCTCAGCTTTTTGGTGCTCTGGGCATAAACATCTCCAGGGGGGTGTGGTGGTCACTTGGGTTAGAATTTGCTATGAAGGAGTACTGAATCAGATGGTAAAGAGCTATAAAAGTAATTTAGTACCATTAGTAAATAGCTTCCAATTATGTCAAGTTCTGTGTGAGTAGGAAAGCAACTTGAGTTTTTGTTTCTTGTGGCCAGTTACTGCTGTACAAGTGAAGTAACACCTCTTTACAGCTTGTGACTTGTCCTGCTCAGTGATTTGTAATTGAAACTATTATTCCCTCCAGGGATCTGAATCTCCCTGTTTCGTGACACTTGGTAATATTTTACCTGCGAAACAGCAGTGGGGATTAGTCAGATTTCAGGGAAGTAAAAGTGTGCAGCAGAGCATTTGTTCCCAATGTTTAAGGGCCCTGATTGCAGCACCAGCTGCTCACAGATGACTCCTCAGGTAGCTGAGTGGGTGGTGTTTCAAAGAAACTATTTGCTGAAGTCAAAACACTTGTGCTATGCCTTACTTAGCTGTAGGAGATCAAGATAAAATTAATTTAAGATTTCTGTTTCCCGGTACAGTAGCTCAGGTGGGGGGGAATCCGATACCTTAGACCAGGAATAAAGGCAACTGGTGGGAATACATAAAACTACTGAATTGTTTTGACTGCTAAAGAAGATGCCAATTCTGGGGCACAGCTGGTGGTTTGTGAAACATGTCAAAAAGCTTATGTTGTGGCTGCTAGCACTGCACTTCTTCTCCAGATAAATAAAGTGCCCTTCCATGTCACTTCCAATCCTGTAACTGTCAAGACCAGAAACAGTTCATCTCAGCTGTAAAATACAAAATAAAGCTTGCAATTAGTTTATTTTCACATATTCTTCCCTCTTTCTTGTTAGTACATGAGAAAAATTCGGACTTACTAAAAGGACATGGCTTGAAATGAACTGTTTGGTCTTGCCCTGGTTTCATCCTTGTAGTCTGTAATTCAAAATGAAGTTGCTTAGGCATTGCAGTATCTTTTGCTTCGGATTTGAGTTGTGGTTTGGATGACCTCTTTAGGTAACTTATTTAATTTAATGACCTTGTATCCCGATTTAAGATCACTGTGTTTAAAACACAGCACTTCAAAAAACAAAAAATTGCTGTGGATTCCCATACTGTCTCCAGCCCACTTGGAAAAAAAATTATGACTAAACATGAGTGCTTTGTATGTAAACCGAGTAATAAATGTTGTGTTTGGGAATTATGAGTGCCCCCCCATGGCTGATGCTCTGGCAGCCTCTGTCCCCATCTCTCTGTGCCTAAATGTGACCAACGGTACGGTGCTCTGCAGTGACTTGCTAAGAGTGTTTTCCACCAGAAAGCTGAGGAACCTTCTAAGGTGCCTGGTGGTTATTTTCTTATTTGTTTACTCGGGAAAATAATTGAGGTGAGAAATATGCATCAGTTAAACTTTTTTTTTGATAAGTTCTAATAAAAAGCTCTAGAAATGTACAGTTGAGTTATGAATGTAGTTTTTGATAGGTTTTAACAGTTGTGGTGAGAAACACTGTATCATCTGTGCACACACTGTTGCTAGGATTGAAGTCATACTTCTACATCCCTCTTTTTACCAAAAAAATAGGTGTAACTATTGCCCAGTTACCTGGTATGGACCAGAGCTTAGAGCTACTCATTAAAATGTTAATATTCTTCAGACTGAAGTTAAGGTCACCAGCGATGGTTCTTCATGTGCAGCTCATTTAGGGAAAAAAAATCCTCAGCTCGATCATCAATATGTCTGTTGGTTTTCATTTAGTAGCAAGACAATGAAAATTGTGATTCTTGTTGAGATAACCTACAGCTCTGATCTTGCTAGGCTTGCATACTTGAAAGGCATTGTAGTTCTAAACACCAGTTCTATGTTTTTAAAATCAAGGTTATGTTGCTACTTGAAGTATTTTACATGTATTATTTTAAGTATGATCTATGCACATTTGAACTGGGTGGGCAGGCAGGAATCTTAACCAACCCACTGAAATCCTTTATTCCTAGATGAAAGGGCTGGAAGGATTGTTAGAGCCTTTATGCTCAACAGTCCCTTTTGTTGCCTATTAGAAATTAGCATAATTTCCCTGCCCCTGGCGTTACCTGAGCAAGCTGGGATTTCAACTGACAATGAAAATTGGGTTGTTACGTTATACATGTGAATTTAATTCTGACAACATCTCATGTCTGTGCCAACTGTATGAGCTGGTTCATTTGCTGCTGGCTTTATGGTTTGTACATGGGGAGAGAATTGCTGAACGTGCAAGGAGGCTGAGGACATCCTTAATGCCTGACATGGCTGGCAGAAGCTCACTCACCAGCAATAAAAACAATAACAAAAGAATCCCAAGGCAGAGGACTCTGATTAAAGACGTGGAGAATTAGGGTTGATGTCCTGGCTCTGTCACGACTTAGCTGCATGATGGTAGTTTTTTTTATTTTCTAGTAAGATTGACATTTCCTCCTCGTTCATCATCTCTCATAGCTGTTAGAATGGAGTGTTCTGTTGACTCTTAGTGACTTTTGGAGCTAGAGTTTCCCATCTCACTGTCATTTCTTTTTGAAGCTATCCTTGGCAAATCTTTTCAGTCTTTACCAGATGCCCATCTAGTACTTTTTTCCATTTCTTTCATAATCTTAGGAAATTTTGAAATACATGTATTTAAAGATAGTTATCTTGATGAGACCATCTGTGGTAGTCTTTGTCCTCTGCTGCTTCCTGTTTTTTGATTCTGTCCTGACAGCAGTCACTCTTCCAGTACTTCTGATGCTCCTTGAGTATTTCAGGTTGTAGGAGAAATAATAGTAGAGCAGATCCCATTAGGGAGCTTCTTGAGGGTGAAAGATCCCCCAAAGCCCATTGCCAGTGCAAGGGGAAGTGTCCTTATCACTCCACTGGGTCACTTGATACTCCCTCACCACCCTTTCCCTGCTGCTCGCTGCACGTGTCTTGGAAGGCATTCTCAGAGTGAGCTGATGGAAATATAGACTCCAGATGTGTTGAGTATTTTCCTTCACCAGTACTGACCTTGGAGGTGCCTAACCCTGTGTGTGACAGGCTGAGATATAACCAGAGAGGTGGAAAGCTCCTTCTTGGCATCACTGGTCCTGTCAGTAACAAATTATTTGTGTTTGGTGTTTTATACACTTTCCTTCTGCCTACAGCTTCCCGCTTACATTGGTGCCTGACCTTCCTCTTCCTATCACATGCTGCCTTTTTATTCCTGACTGGGGTATGGATTTCACTCCTGGAGCAGGACAGAGTTTTAGGCAGGTTTCTCCTTTTTTTTTTGAGTGGGATGTATTGCTTTTGATCACACTTTTGTTGAGGGTTGTTCTTTTTACTGTCACTTTCTATCATATTCTTTGTTCCTAACCAGTTTTACTTGTCTCTGCTTTAGGCATTAGTCACTTTAAACTACATTTCATATAGTGTATTTCAAACTAGCCCCTGGTTTTCCAGCTTAAACTTAATGGGGTTATGATTGCAAGTACCTGGCAGACAGTAGTTTCTTATTAACTGATAGTTTTCCTTGCAAGATCCAGAGGACTTACCACATCTTGTTTATAAGTTACAACACTGGGGGGTGGATGTTTTGTTTTTTTATTATTTCTTAATTCTTTATCACAGCTGCATGAACAGCCTCTAGCTGCATGCTAAGGTTCACTTCCCAGACTGAATTTTTCTTTATTTTAATAATTGTTTTGTATTGCTAGAGATTTGCTTGGATGAGAAGGAAAGGAAAAGAAAATGAAGACTGAAAGTATCAGGGCAGTGCAGGCAAGGGGGAACAGACTGCGTTGTATTTGTTCTGTTTTGCCTTTCTATCTCATTTAAGCATCAGATTTTAAAACGCATTTGCTTTTCCAAACAACTGGGGTATCAAACATTCTCCCCCCATCCCAGCTTGTCTCTTGTGTGCCACGTAGCAGAATTTTCTCCACAAGCAGTATATGCTAATTGTGTCTTGACTCATTCATGAAATGGAGCAGAGAGGGCGTGCTTGGTGGAGAGGTGTCATTACATGAACCCCTGCTTGCACTCCTGCCTATCCCTGAGAAAAGCTGGATTTATGTATGTTTTGGAGTGTAAGAGCACTGTTTCTGCAGGCTCTTCCAGTAGAATGGGATAGGATGCACTGTGTGGGGAGCAGCCTAAACTTTAGAAGACATATGTTTGCTAATTATTAACTTGAGAACTATTAATGCAAGAGGTGGGAAATAGGAGCACTGTTCAATCCATGGTGAAAAGACAGGAATACAGAAAGGTCACTTCTGGCCTCGGTGTTCAGTCCCAATTAATGTGCCTCTTAATGTTCCCTACAAAAACAATTATGTGAACAATAGCCAGAAAGAAGTTGTACAGCAGGTTCTCATGCCAGGTAACAGCTTGAAATAGAAAGAAGCCAGAGGTCGTAATTTCATGCCAAGCAGAACTTGGTACTGATTTGAGTTACACTTCCAAGCAAAGTTTTGGGAAGGCACTCAGTTCCTTTTACTCCTGTCATGTGCAACTGGAGGATTCAATTTGATGTGTAATTCTAATTGCAGTGTGACAGTGTGCAAGGAAGAAAGTGAGATGTTGCAGAAATAGCCTGAGTCAGTTGTTTTAATTACTGGTCTTACGGAGAAGCTATTGTGGCATTCAGGCACGTCTTAAAAATCTGTGAGGATGGGTGTAATTATACAAAGGCCTGTAATAAGCTGAAATTAGGTAAGAAAATGAGATGTTTCCAGTAAACACAATGCATCCATATACATTTGTGGATTATTAGTTAGGAAGAGTTGTTTTCTGGTGTGTTTTTGCAGAATTAATATTGGTGACTGTCAGCAGTGTTTAGGTACAGGCAGCATGTAGAAAGCACATTTTGTAACATGGAGTTGTGGCAAAAATGCTGAGTTACCATTTTTCTAACAATACCAGTCTTAGAATATGAAGTCAAAGAATACAGAGCTGATAGAGAACTGTAAGTGGAATAAAGAATTATTTTTTATTATCTTTGTACAAAACATTATCCCCAGAAAAGTCAGTAACAGTAGTCAAGGAACTAGAACTGACTTCTAAGGAAATGATGAAATGAGCAAGTGTGCAGGTTGGGATAAGGCACTTTGAGAAAACTGAGTGTTCATAGCAGTAAGCAGCAAAACCGTGTGGTTCTTTGACAATCCAAGTTACTGGTATGCAGCTTAGCAAAGAGTGGATTTTGACAGATACTTTAAAAGTGCAATGCAGTAGGTATGCACTGGGAAACCCATGAGATACTGAAAATTTCCTGTCAAGTTAAACTTACAGTTATTTATAGTCCACTGGTAAATGAAGTTTCAATTTGCTGCACCATTGCATCTCTTTGCTGTCAGACACTGATATAAACCCTAATCTGAATGACCACGAGCTGGGTGATGATCTGAATAGTGCATTTAATTACTGTACATTACAGTATCTAGCCTCCTCTTGATATAGATTAATGATCTTCTTTCTTTTTGTAGTATGACATCGCACACAAGATTGGTGACATAACAGTGGTATAAACATGAAGAAACAGGCATCAGTTTTTGCATGACTTTCCAGTATGGTGAAACTGAAGTACATTATGAAACGAAGTGCTGGGGTTTTTTTACTTGATCTCACTTTAGATTCAAGATTTTTAAGTAGGCTGTATTCAGTTTTGTAAGTACCAAATTTTTTCTTTTTCATATTTTTAATGCAAAGTTTACAAAGCCACTCCTGACGTTTTTCTTACTACTTTTGTATTTTGAAAAGCGTGCACCATCACTCCTCTCTGCTTCCTGCACCCCTTTCCTGGAGATGCTAAAAATTGTGAAGCTAACAAAATCAACTCAGGTAGCAGAAATACAGCCTTAAGCAGTGGGGTGTTAAAGAGATTGTAATCTGAAATAGAGTAGTTTTGGGTTTTCCTAGCTCTCTGGTCTGCTGATTTCATAGGAAGTGTGTCATCTAATGAATGCTGTAGTGATACCCATGAGGGCCTACAAACTGTGTGCAAAATGCATTGTGTTTTGAGATTGTATATATTTTATACACTAAATAAAATATACTTGAATGTTACAGTTAACACACGCTTCAGCATAATCTGTTAATGCAGGTGGTGTGATAATCCGTGTCTGTGCACTTCCTTATTCCTCCTGCTCCATAATTTACCATGCAGGAATCCAGACAGAAGAAGAGTGTGCTCTTTAAACCAGGCTGGTTTCGGGGTCCCCATTGCATCCTGCAGTGTGGAGACTTTGGATATTGATTTCATAATGAAAATATTAATTTACTTAACCATGTAAGAATGAGACAACTGTAATCTGATCTAATGGACTGGAATTTACTAAATTAATTTTTGGAGCCTGGTACCCCACTGGTACTTGGGGCATTTTTGGTAACTCATTACCTGTCCCAGTCCACATAAATCAGAGCACACAGAAGGACACACAGAATTTAGGCAGTAGCAGTGAGCATATGCAGACTCAAACCTGCCTTTAACTACATCTGTCTGTGCTCTTGAGAAATACTGGTGCTGGTTTCTAACTATTGTAAATACGTAGTTATTAATTCAAACCTTAATCTAGGGGCATGTGTTATGCTGAGGTCTGAAGGCATCCACATAATCCATTGTGAAACTGGTGGTTGTAATAAAGTTATTAAATTATTTTTGCTTCTGTTTTTGAGAGAAGCGCAGCTAATTCTAGAGTAAACTCAGATGCTATCAAGCAAAAGTTCCATATAAGTAGTTTTGTCACGGCACATGAATAGTCAAGGAAATAGGAATAACTTCCTGAGAAAAATGGAAGCATGGAGGATTTCTAAATACCACAGGTTCAAGTAGCCAATTAAAAAAAAAAAATTGTTCCAAATCTAAGTTCAATGTTGTAATTACAGAAAAGACACTTTGCCTTTAAGAAGAACTTGTTTTTATGCCAAAATATTTCATTCCTCATTTTCTCCTTTGATTCTATGCTGCCTAAACTTGTCTCTGAGTGAATCTGGCAAGTCATTAATCAGGGTAAAATTCCATTGGGATCAGTATGAAAGTTGCCTTGTCAAGAAGCAGCAGCTTCCTGTTCTGTTTAGTCTATGTTCTGTAATGTAATGATTTTTACAGAAATTTACCTTTTTTACCATGGTGTGCATAATATAAGATGAGTCTTTTTCAGACCTCAATGATCACCATCATCTAAGTGCTTAATTGCTGGTGTTTGAGAAGGTAGGAGAAAGGTAGGAGTAACTGCGCAAGCTTATAGTTTTGTTTAAAAAGTGGATTTTGTAGTGGATTTTCTGCAGAAAAATTTGCAAAGCTTGCTGCACCAAAGTATGTTTTTAGAGGAATAAGTGAAATAAACTTTTTTGTACTTAAATTCCTATCTAAATTAATAGGTATATATTGTAATTTAAAAAAAAAAAAGAACAATTGCTGTTGTTGAAGGTAAACGTATCAATTTTACAAAGGAATTTGCATTATTTTTTTTTTCCAAGAAATTAGTAACTGTAAAACCTCCTTGTCATCTCTCTAAGGAGTTGCTTGGCTAATCCCCATGCTCTTACCAGATGTCCAGATACTGAGGTTTTTGGACAGCGCTGTGTGTTGGGTAGTTAGTCCAGAAATCAACCCTGCCTGAGGTCACCAAGTACAGGCTGTTAACTTTATGTTGCTGTGGTGTAAGCAGGACACAGGTTTGAAAGGTAGTCTGATGCCATACAGAAAGCCTGAAGATTTATTCTCACTCTCAGTCTGTTCTCTGCTGCCTTCCTCAGGCTTGAAAGATAGCGATGATGAAGCCTGGGGGTCAGGGATAATGGTGACCGGGTGGCTGTTTAGGACTGGTTAGAGATATCAGGGGAAATTTTTACTTGGTATGGGTTGTTTTTTCATCCGTCTATCCTTTGTAATACATAGAACAGCTCGGTCACACATGGTTAGCAGGTGGAAAACTCCCTGACTCTTGTGCCAACAATATTAAATGAGGAGAAGTAGTGCATTTCACATACTTCACTTCTTGCCAGGGCTTGCTTGTTACAGGAGAGTTTAAGCATGTGTTTGTTTGGTAGTTGTGCTCCTGTCCACACCCGAAAGAATCTCATCTGATGTTTTGCATGCAAGTCAGCTGGCCTGGACCTGGAGGGTCACAAAGCCTGAATGTCACCTATAGCAGCTGCATCTTTGCTGCAAAGAAGATTAACTTGCAGTACTTTCCCTCCATGCCTGCATATGACATTGTTCTACCAAATGGGAGCAGTGAGATCAAGCTGCTCCTTCTCTCCATTTAGGCCAGACCCCTTCAGTTCTGTTTCTCCAAAAGCCATTATAATTACAGGTGTGTGAGGAGCAGCGCCATGCTCAGCCATTCTCACCCTTCCCGGGATCTTCTCAGTGGTGGCCAGGCCTTGCAGTCATGTGGAACTCTGGGAAAACTGTGTTGTTACCGAGGTTGGGTCTGTGGGCTCAGACTGCCTTGGTGGGGTCTCGTGCACTCTGTACTGTATAGGGCAAGCCAGGCCGTTCACCAAGTGAACTGTCCCGTGGTCAAGGGGGGATTTGGGTTCAGACAGTGTCTTCATGGCTGCAACAGGCTCAGAAGCTGTGCCAGTGCAAGGCAGTTTCACATTGCTGCAGCTGTATCCATGTCTGAAGTGGTATCGTTGTAAGTATTTGCATAAAATTAAGAAACCTCGAACCGTGACTCTGGCGTGTGCATTTTGAATGGCAGCATTTGGCACGCTGTGGAAAGATTTGGCCCAGCTTGCCTTGACTCTTCTTTCCTGGCCTTGGGCTCCCTCCTATCTTGTCAGCATAAGCACTGGTGCAGTTGCTGTGAGCCACATCAGAGACATGATATGGTTTAAAATTGCTTACATATGGTGAAGTGTAGTTTGAACTCGGGTACATCCATCATTCAGTTCAGCAGGCAGCTGCACTGGTATTTGTGCTGACAACAGGGGAAGGAGGCAGCGTGAAAGTGGAAAGAAGGATCAAAGTACAAGAAAAAGGCAGACAACAAACAACTTTCAGCAGCAGGGCTAAAAGGGCCCAAGGCACTCAACAGCCCTGGTCTGCACAGGGACTTGGCCCAGGCAAACTCCAGAGGAGCTTTCCAGCTTCAGTGCTCTGTGATCCTGTAAAAAAAATGCACGTAGCCAAATTCTCTCTGCATTCAAAAAATGGTGATCCTCAGCTGCAGTGCTCAAAGGCTGCAGTACAGACTCCAGCTTTTGGCACTGGTGTTTCCAGGCACCTCTATCCTCCTACCATGTGCAGAATCCCTTTATTCTGAGTAGGATGCACAGCTTGAATTATATTACATGTGCATCCCATTGCCTGCCACATGTACAAACCTTCCTGGTTGTTCCTAGGTGTTCACAGCATGTTCCCAGGGCACCCTGCTCCAGTCAGTGCCGGGACAGAGCACGCTGGCAGCAGTTGCCACTTTCCTTTTAACACTTAAAGGAGATGGTAGTTGATAATGCTGATGTTGCCATCAACTATGAGCTTGCAAAAAATGTATGCAGTTATTTCGTGTGACTCTGAAGTAACTCCACGTCTCTCCCTAAGGCATCTTGTGGAACATCCCTGTGGGCAAACCACCTTTGGCTTCAGCAGCCGTGCAGGTGGGTGACTGGCACTGCAGTTCTCTCGTCAGGCTTCAGGTCTCCTGTGTTACTGACAAAATATAGGTGGGTCAAACACAATCAAAGGGAAAGAACTTACTTCAGTCACGACTCCATTAGCGTGTGGAAGGTAAAGAGGGAAATCATTACTTAAAAGGAAGCCCCAGCATCTTTCACTATTATTCAATGCCACATTCAAAGATTGCTTGCTGAAATCTGCACGCTGGAGACCCAGCTCACTGGATTTTAACAACACTGTTAACATAACATAGCTGCAACTTTAGTGTAGTTCATTTCAGTTCGTTTCTATTCCTCACACGACTTTCATTGTTTACAGGAAAATGGGATACATTAAGAATCTCAAGTAATTTATTTTGAATGGCTTGCTTTTGTAATACAGTGCAGGCTGTATTAATGCTCAGGAGGCAGCTAGACGTGAGCTGACACTGAATGTGCAAAAATATTTACAATGCCCTGTATGTACAATGTTCTTTATGAATAATTTGCCTGTTACAAAGTAAATTACATTAATTTCAATTATCACAATGTAAACCATGAAAGTTTGGGCTGGCAAAAATATAATAATGGGATTACTGCCGTTTTCATTAACATTGGGTCACTTCTGCATTTTACCATTTCTGAGTATCTAACTTGACAATGTCTTCTCTGTCCTCATGACTGAATCATTATTAATGCACTAAAAATTTGCTGTCCTTACAGAAGAATTGTGTTCCCTTCACATATGTTCTTCTGACCTTTTTCCTGTTACCAGAAATCAAGCTTTTCCATAAACTCCAATAGTCCTGCTTCTGAGGCTAACAGAAAAGAAGGTGGTAATTCTAATGAACCTCATGTCATGCACTAACATGAAGGTAAGGTACATGGAAGTCTTGCAGGACTCCTCAAAGGAGTGAGTTGCTGAAACTGAGAAAGGGAGCACTGATGCACCAAATCCTGTCCTGTGACAGACAAAAAAGTTTCACGCATTAAAATCTGTAATTCCACAATTTTTACACGTTTTTATAATTTAAATTGGGAACTAGGCATTTCTATGATGAGTGTGTTTAGAAGTAGCTAGGCTAGTTTCAAACCTTAGAGCAAAATTTTAGAGGATTAACTGTCTTTAACAGTGAGCACTGCCTGTCCTAATCCCTCCACATGCAAAATGGTGGTCCGTAGCAGTTGTGCCCTGGATTAGCTTTGAGCACGCAGTCCCAAGCCATAGACACCATGCCCTGTAGTGCTGGCTGCCATCCTGGGTGGTTCTAGTCCCTGAGGTGAGCCAGAGCTGAGGGTGGACTTCTGTTCTCTGCCTCTCCCCCAGATCAAAATCTTGGCCTTTTGTGAGGTTTGAATTGCCACACAGTTCTGAGCTCTTGGTCTCTCACCCTGGACCATGTGCTGCAAGAGGCTGGGGAGGTGGAGTGGTTACTTTCCTAGGACATAGCAGATGCCCTACATTTTGCTCAAGTTTTTATGGGGTTGAATTTTGTTTTTTCTTAAAGAAAGAGGAATCCTTTATCATCTCTCAATGCTGTATTTCAATGACCAGTGTTAGTGTCTGATGTCTGTTTATCATTCTAGGGCCTCTGCTTTGGCTTCAGTGCAATGAGCTAATGGAGATGGATTAAATGAGCTTGGGTAGGCTTTTGCTGGGGTTAATTTGATGTGTGTGTGTACAGTTTCTACTGTGCCAGCCGAATGATCTGTCAGCAGAAAGATGGGTAGGTAATGCCTTCAGCTGCTCCATCTGGATACAGAAAAGGAGGAGATGCTGTCGAGAAGCACCTGGGTAGAATAGAGGTGTGGTAAGCAACGGGTCTGTCTTGATGTCACAAGACACATTCTAATGATTGTTGTGCAGACCTCTGCAGGAGCTGCTCTTGGCCTAGTTTGTGTGGTAATAAGAAATGGAAATGCTAACAAAAAAATCTGTATTTGTAGTATGAAGAGTTACACGTAATTTTCTACACTGCTCGTAAGAAGAGAAAATCATAATAGTTTAGTCTTCAAAAATTTTTGAGACATGTAAGAAAGAAACTACCTTGAGTCCTGTGTGCAGTTTTTGTCACCACAATATAAAAAAAGACATTAAGCTACTGGAGGGTGTCCAAAGGAGGGACACAAGGATGGGGAAGGGCCTTGAGTGGAAGCTGTATGAGGTGCATCTGAGGGCACTCGGTCTGTTCACCCTGGAGGAGACTGAGGGGAGACCTCGCTGCAGTTACAACTTCCTCGTGAGGGGAAGAGGGGCAGGCACTGATCTCTGCTCTGGGACCAGTGACAGGACTCAAGGGAACAAGCTGGAGCTGTGAGGGGAGGATTAGGTTGGACATGAAATGGTTCTTCACCCAGAGGGTGGTTGGGCACTGAACAGGCTCCCCAGGGAAGTGGTCACAGCACCAAGCCTGACAGCTCTGCTGTAAAAAAGGAATTGAGGTGGACAAGCTGCAGTCCAGGGACTGGACCTTTGCCCTCTCAGCAGTTTGTGTACTACCTTGGGATCTGGCAATCTCATCTGCCTTCTGACTTCTTGATCATGAGCTTTTTGAGGGTGCCAGAAGTGGCAGGAAGACACCAGGTGGGTGCACTGGGCTCCTCTGCCACCCACAGCCAGGGGACAGTGGTGGTATGGACCAGGAAGGGATCCTGGAGCGTTTTAATGCCTTGTGGTGTTGGAGTTTTCTGCAAAATGAGGGTTTTCACCTTTCCCAGACTCCTTGACTACCGCTGTGGTGGATGCAAAACTCATGTTTTGCTTTTTTTACCTCTAGTAGCAGGATAATGGCTGACACAGCATGGAGCTCTGGGGGACCGAGGGGAAACTGGGATTCAAAACCACTTTCCCTGACTCCTAGGGATCAGGATCCACTCAGGATCAACTCCACTGATCCTTTTAGCTGGAAAGTAAGCCTGACTGTTCCTTGACCTAAAACAATGCTATTACTATTCATAAAATGCATTGTACACAAGTAAATTGTTGTCCTATTGTATTACACTAAAAAGCCACATTTTGGCATGCCAGTGAGTTGCCCGGAGCAAGAAAATGTATGGAAGAAGATGAAGGATGTATCGTGCACTGAGAGTTGTGTCGGGTTCTCTTCCGTCGTGTCCCCTGAATGTTCTGGCTCGGCACTGTGCTTCCATGCGGAAGAATAAGGATTAGGTTTGTCCTGCTGTGAGATGATTCATGTGTGGGGAATGTGCGTGTTCAGAAGCAGAGAGATTTCAAGAGTGCATCACTGAAGAGAGGCTTGTAATAAGAATCAGCAATAAAACAATAGCTGAGCAGGGAAAAATATATTTAATAAAAGGAATTTACAGTTGAAATCTTAGGCAGTTAGGATTGCTTGCCTGACCATTTCTGCTAAAGTTGCTGTTCATCATTCTATTTTTAAAACATCTTTAGAGATACTGTTTATTCTTGGATTTTAGATGTTATGTCCATATTTATGCATATTTATATTACATATTTTATGTGTATATACTTTTAAATTATGAATTCTCTGAGGTGTTTTTTTCCAATTTTACTACATGATTTGGCTTTAATAACATGTTAACATTTACATAATACTAGAATAGGGCTGGATACTTAATGTAACAGCAACTAGATGTCAAACTGTTATTTCCCTTATCTAAAGTGTGAAGGATGTGAGCTAATATTTAGCAAAAAAAGTGTTTCCCGACTTTGATATTATTCATGCTTTCCCAGAGATGTTAACATAACCCTGTAATTGGCATGAATTCTATCCAGCAGTGAGCACTGTAGGAAATGCACTTTATATTTGTTACTTGTTTTTAAGGCACAGTGGAAATCCATGGGATATAATAAGCCGTGCATTTGAGTGTGGCTGATTTTCTCTCTGTGCAATTAATTTATTCTGATGGGAAAGATAATATCAAGCTTAACATATTTCTCAGTAGAGAGCTTTCTCTGAAAGACTTTCATTGGGGTATAAGTGCCTAATTTCCAAACAGCATGTTATATTAAACAGACACTTTCCAAAAATCTACATTTGAACTCTCTCCTCCAGAAAAGGGGAAAAAAAAAAAAAAAAGAAACAATTCTTTTGCTTAGATTCCAGTTCATGTCTTCCTTGTGAACAACTGAGGCATGACAACATGGTTCTGGTATACAAGCCCTGAAAAATAAGGTTTATAAAGCAAAAACACAACTCAGACTGGGGTTGTCTTTAGCTTGTCAGTTTGACTTCTGTCTGAGCAGAGGTAAGGCTCATGCCATTGGAGAACTGCTTGGAAACCCTGTGTGAAACTTGTTTATGCGACTCATTTCAGTCCCCCCTGGCCAGGTAACCTCACCATGCATTGCAAACCCAGATGTGACTGGTCGCCAGGGGTGCTGGGCTGGTAAGAACTGGTGTGTTGTGCTACTGGAAGAGTATGGCAAAAAGGCCTCATCATCCTCATCACAGCCAACTGCTGCATGAGAGGGAGCCTCCCAAGCCTCCTGGACCCCGCTGCTGCTTTCCTGCTGGCCACTTTCCCCTCTTTACCTTCCTGCCTTTCCCGATTTTCCCTGTCGAGCAACTTCATTGCTAGAGCCAACATATGTCATAACTTAGAGAAGCTGCTGAAGCTCTGTGCCTGTAAACTTGCGCAGCAAGAACCCTTTTGTTTCTTTTTTGTTTCTGTTGGGGCACAATTTGGGTCAGCAGTGAATCTGTGGGAGATGGGGCTAGAAAAGCACAGAACTTTTTGCTGAGTTCCATGCTGCTGGTTTGTCTTTTTTTTTTCTTTCCCTGTTTAATTTGACTAGAATTGAGGAACAAAGAAAGCCAAATCCAAACCATTGTTGCTCAGGCAACATGATAAAGCTAAGAATGAAAACTGCAGCTTCATAAAAAGCGATGCAAAGGATATGCTGTGGTTGCCCGTGGAAGTTTCTGTCAATCAAACCTGGGTGCATTATGAAAACATCAAATTCCGTCAGAATCGCTACATAAGCAGCTCAACCTGCCACGAGAAGTTTGCATTTGTTTATATTCATTGGAACTGTTGCTATTTGGAAGTTAAAGTATTTTTGGCAGGCACCAAAGAGAGAAATGTGGTTAATTGCTTCTTGCCAATTATCAGTTCTGCTGGATATATCATACAGCTACCTAAGAAATCTGACAGACTTCATAAAATCAGCCTCAAGCTAATTAGTAATGTCAATGTTTTTCAAATGAGTGTTGATATGATTGCTGTACCTCATCCAGCGACCATCACCCTGTGTATTCACAAGATATGGCAAAGTGTCATAGCCATGAATCCAAAACTTTCTGAAATCTGGACGTATTTCTGTCCTTCTATCTCCTCTGTCCTCCTCTATTCCCAGTTTGTAATCCTGATTTATCTTATGGATTTAGTTACTGTTAATCTATGTAACTGAAGAGAAAAAAACACATGGCAAAGCTTCCTTCCTTAATGACTTGTTATTATACATTCATGATAATGAAGTAGCACATGCAACTATGAAGAAAGTGCTAGATTCTGCAGTCTTCCTGTATCTCATGATACTTGATTTTGTTTCACTTTAGTCTTGAACTGCTGGAATTTTTTAATGAAAGGGCAATTTTTTGGGGGAAATACTTGATTAAGAATATGGAACAATCATACAAAAGTAAAAAAAAATCCCATACAACCCAAAAAACCCCCACAGTATTTTATATACAAAACCCCACCACACACATATTAACACGTGCATTGTTGTTACGCTTTATGTAACAACAACTACGCTTTTTGGTGTAGCTAGAAAATAGGAATGCAGTAAGGCAGAAACCTAATAATGTTCTTCTTTCAGGTGTTAATTTGGTTAAAATATTGAACACACTCATCACTACCAAATAATATCATATTGCTATTTTTGTGGTAGGCTTGAGTCCAATGTTCTAACCCAGACTGGCCTTGCTGTGTTAGACACTACAGGCAAACA
Organism: Falcunculus frontatus; assembly: GCA_013398115.1. Taxonomy (NCBI): domain Eukaryota; kingdom Metazoa; phylum Chordata; class Aves; order Passeriformes; genus Falcunculus; species Falcunculus frontatus. The sequence goes on from VZRV01000346.1 coordinate 112,357, forward strand.
GTAAGAAACCTGTCCTACCACGTAGATCCTGTAATCTAAATAATAAGTACAACCAGATGCTGAGAGGTGAAGGAGTGAGCAGATGGTTGTCTTTTTTTTTACAGAGGGAGAACCAAATCAGTAATTAGTTCAGTGAGATACCACAGGTCGAAGAGGGGCCCTGCAACAGAAAGATAGCCCCAAACCAGGTTTCCTGTATCGAAGTCCACAGCATTCACAGCATTCCAGCAATGAGAGCTGTGGGAGCAAAAGAAGAGAAAGCATACCTAGGTATTAATTGGAAAGGTTGACAGAATTGTGAGTCATTAGGTAAAAAGAGGAAATGGGAAGCTGGAGGATAGGATTATGGAAAAGCTAAAAGCAAAGCTTTTAATCTATGAACCTTCCCTTCACAGATAATTGAGGTATGACTGCCAAAATACAATGTTTATTTTAGGTTTATTCCCAGTAGGAGACTTTATAAAAATGTGTGGATCGTGTTTTTTTCAGTTTTATTTCATCAGCTGTTGGAAAGACTGTGCTGTCTCTTAGTTTCTGGAGATCAAAGTGTAGGCAATGAAAAATAATCTAATCTGCCACTTTGGAATAATTTGCCACAGCAGCCATTCCCGGTGCAAATCAGAGTACAAATCAGATGGTGAATCAGTGATCTCAAAAGAGGATTACTTTGGATTAGTTGTCCAGTGAAGCAGGCACTTTGTACAATGCAGCAGACAGCTCCGACATGAGCCAATTCATTGCTTGTTTTTTCCTTTTTTTTTTAAAGGAACATTAGTTTACCAAATGGATTCTCATGCAGTAATTAACAGTATTTTGACAGCATTTGTGTCTAGAAGACAGATTATGTGACATACAACTAAGCAACAAAACTTAATGGCAAGACTTTCAGGAGAGGGAGGAGGCTTGGTAGGAAACAGCCCAAGCTGCATTTTGGTTGACAGCAGGTGCAGGTTTAAACACTGGTTTGAAGGTTCTGTCTTGAATGTCCATTTCAGCTTAGAGCTTGATTTGTGAGACAGGGAGGAGAAAATTCTGTCTGGCCATGGTTCAGTCCTACTGCTTCTTGAGTTTAAGGATGTCATATTTTAGTGCTGCTTGAATTATAAAATCATAGAATGGCTTGGGTTGGAAGGGACCTTAAAGATCTCCTCATTCCAACCCCTGGCCAGAGACAGGGACACTTTCCACTGGACCAGGTTGCTCAGAGCCCCAACCAAACCAGCCTTGAACACTTCCAGGGATGGGGCAGCCACAGCTTCTGTGGCAACGTGTGCCTGGGTCTCATCACCCTCACAATAAAGAATTTTTTCCTAATCTCATCTGAAGCGACCGTCGTTCAGTTTGAAGCCATTCCCCCTTGTTCTGTCAGTCCAGGCCCTTGTAAATAGTCTCTCTCCATCTTTCCTGTGGGCTCCCTTCAGGTACTGAAAGGCCACAGTTAGATCGCCCCAGAGCCTTGTCTTCTCCAGGCTGAACAATCCCAATTCTCGCAGCCTTTCCTCATAGCAGAGCTGCTCCATCCCTCTGATCACCTTGGTGGCCTCCTCTGGCCTGGCTCCAACAGGTCCCTGTCCTTCCTGTGCTGGGACCCCAGAGCTGGATGCAGCACTGCAGGTGGGGTCTCAGCAGAGGGGGCAGAGGGGCAGAATCCCCTCCCTGCCCTGCTGCCCACAGGGCTTTGGATGCAGCCCAGCACACGGGGGGTTTCTGGGCTCCCAGAGCACACGGCCGGGGCATGTCCAGCCTCTCACCCACCAGCACCCCCAAGTCCTTCTCCCAGGGCTGCTCTTGAAGAAAAGCTTTAATACCATTTTACTGAGAGTATACATTGCTAAGTGAATCTGCTTTATGGTTTCATGGGACTGGTATAAGTAACAAGGTGATTATAAACACCACTTATCCATTTAGGAACACAAAGCCCCATTTCTTCTGGTTAATGTTTTACTCCACCATGGTGTAGCTGAGGTCAGTACTGTACACAATCAGTCGTTTTGCTGCCTCCCTGTTTACCTGGGTTCTGGTCATTTATTAATAAAGATAAAACCATTCTTGGCTGCATTTCCCATGTCGCAAAGTTGGCTTGTTGGCTTAAGAAGCACCATCTATCCAGAAGCAGTCTCTGGGGTGGCTGTAAAGGAATTGGAAGAGAAGTGAAGGACAAGAACTCACTTGGACATTATACACTAAAAAGAGGGAAATTGTGCATATTCTGTATGTGAAATGGCATCTGTTTCAGTATGCATGGAAAGTAGCCTTTGATGGAAAGCTCAATTTCCTGGGCAGTATAAAATTCCTGTGGAAGAAGAGCAGAAGTAGTCAGCTCTTACTGTGACGGTGGAAAAAAACACATGCTAAAGCTTGAGATCCAGGCAGCTTTACATTAAGGCAAATCCAGACCCAGCAGCACTATTTTCTCCTCTGTTTAGACAGTGACAACTCCAGCTCATAGTCCTAGCTTTGCCCCTGTTGCCTTTTTCAACCTAAAAATGAAACTCGAGATAATTTTTAGTATAGGAGGTAATATAAAAGTAGATCTTTATTTGGAGGCCTCCAGGGGCAGTTTATGGAGAATGTCCACAAAAGCCCACCCACACGGGGTGAAGAAAGTTTTTATAGGTTTTAGGAAATTAGAATAATTGATAAAAAGCACCAATTAGGAGGACAAGTGGTGATGCAATCCAACCCCCGGAAGGTCAAGCCTCTTCTTTGGAGCCCCCCCCTTGGCACTAGCTGTACTTTGTCCATGAAATGTATCTCAAAGAGTTGTTCTCAACCTTGGTAGTCAGGAGGAACCAAGATAGGATAGGGGCCTTGTACCCTCAGGGGCTTGGAGCTATGGAATTTGCTTTGTCTTCCTGCCTAGGGAAAGGGCATGGAAAAGTACTGGGAAAACTAGATAGAATATAGTAATAGGCTACAGAGCTCCAAATATACGTGCAAAGAATACAGAGAACATAGAAAAAAAGGCAAAAACCAAGATGGCATCACCCCCATGCCTTGGCACACTGGGGAGAGGTGTGAGCAAGCTAAAATTTCAGGAGTCTATGGTGAACAGTGATTTTGCACCATTGTTTCTGCATTCAGAGCAAGCCTGAACAAGCACTGGGCAGCTTGGTGCCTGCTACAGACAGAGGTCAGTGCATTGCTTCTGATTCAGTCCCAAACTGGTTGTTCTGTTAGAGGTTTCCTCCCCTGTACCATCAGTTCACTCTGTCCTCTGGACTCTGCAGCAGGCTAGAAGTAAGCCAGAAGAAGAAAATACCGCAATTGCTCTTGAATCTTCTTTTGAAATGGATGAAAAGGTTGTTTTTCTGGTGCCCACTGTCCTAGGTGAGACACCAGTTTCAGCAGTGAACTAAGTACTGTGAAAAGTGACAGGGAGACTTACGCCTCTAAACTGCTGGGATAGAATGAGGTCAAGTTTGGCACAGTGCATCACATCAGCTGGAGGAATCCTCCTTCAAAAGGCAGCCCTTGCCAGCCACGCCAGATACACGGTCTACCCTGCCTGCGCAAAACCACCACTGAAAGCCTCTTTGTCCACCAGGGCTGTGACAAAGGTGTTCAGGTATGTTTCTGCAAGAAGCAGTATTAATACATACTGTCTTTTATGTATATTTGTAATCCAGCTCTGTGTGCTCTCAGTCACCTACAGCATGCTGCTCCTGGAGCATGGATCACACCAGTGATCCTCTGCATAAAGCAAACATCAGAACCTATTTTTTTAATCAAGAAATACTTCTTCAAACACATGGAAATTCAGGCTCGCAAGAATTGTTAGGACTATGACACAGGACACAAGTTTCTCGGTTGCTTTAGGAGTGTTCTAGGTCCACCTGTGCTTGGAGTGCATTGTTACTTAACAGGAATGGCGAACTTTATAAGGCTAACAAACAAAACTTAATGAGTTTTCTTCATGTGGCAGACTGGAAACCTGTCTCTGTGTCCATGACAGAGAATCAACACCAGATTCTTATCAAATATATTCATTTGTCTTAAAATTCTTCCAGAACATGACAAAGTGCTAAAGGCACTTTAATCTTGCCATGTGCAATTATTTCTTATGAAATAAAAAATTTGCTTGTGAAATCTTCCTGTCACTGCACATCATTCCAAGATTCCTAGGTTCCAGTATAAACCTAACCCTGACCTTAACCCTAACCGAGTACCTAAGCAAACGTTTCATTTGTACCTATGAACAGTTCTACTGAAGTCACAGGTCTGAAATTCTGCATGTGATTTTCCCAGTCATGTGTTAGTTCATTATACAGAAAGCAAAAATCCAATCTACATCTACAAACTTATATGTACATATATACACATACATATGTATCTATCTGTACAAAATACATGATGTATATAACAGCCTAATAGCAATCAGATGAGTTTTTGAGAATTACCCAGAGGTTTTTGACTCCAGGCTCTCCTGCCTTCCTTAGATGTGTGTGCCAAAAGGTACAAATAGGCCATTGGAATGAGAAGGCAGTTCACTGAAATCCATCATTCTCACAATATGGTGAATGGCTAACCTGTGCTGAATGTAAATGCCTAATAAGGAGACAGCCATAATATGACTGTGTGACATCTGATTTTTTTCCTAGTGTTCAAAAGTAAGTGGGCTATAGTTGACAGACAAGTGAATATTATATGCATGTAAAGAAACAACACCGTCTGTGCCTTAGCTTTTGACTTGGAGACCGAAGGATTCCTTGGTATCATGAATTTTTTATCTTGTAGAAGTTTTTTTTATTTAGAACACATTCCCCCAAAAAGGTGCATAATGATATTATGGGAAATGATGGGAAGGCACATTGTCTTATAATTTATTGCTAGCTGCACTAACACTATCTATATTAAATATAAATCTTGTACTGATGTGAACTGTACTCAGAGAAATCAGCAGCAAATTATACAAGCTATGGCTATTCTTCCTCCTTTCATTCCCAGGGCATTAACTTACTTGTTATGTTTCCACCTTGGAAGCGGCAAGCGAATTTCGAGTGATAGCTGCTCAGCAGTCAGTGCTACCCGCAGAAATTGGATTTGAACGTAAGCATGTCTGCTGCTCCAAGCTCTCTCCTGGGGCTGAAAAGGCAGACAGGTTATATTTTGCTGTGGTAAGAAATTGTACCTGTAAGAATAAGTAAATCTTTAAAAACTGAGATGGATTCTGTCTCCTGAGCTCTTGGATATGTTTGGGCTTAATGATATGTATGAAGCACTCATAAATGCCAATACATGGGAATTTGCTGACCTCACAGCTTTAGATATAGTTTCCAGCTCACCATCTATACTGGCTTGTTTTCCCCCAAGTGTGTTCAGTTCTGTTCAAATATGATGGTGTCCTACTTGCTGTTTGCTCCAGTGCTGTCACTAATCCTGGTCCATCTTGGGGTGGGTTCATCAGGAAAGGGAGGGACAGCACCGAGCTCCTCGGCGTGCTTGGAACGGGAGGGAAAGGAAAATGCAACGACTGAAATGTACCACCAGAGAGAGCTTTTGTCTTTCTGGCTTTATTAGGGACACTGCACACGGCTGTACTGCAGCTCTCAGCTCGCAATGGAAGTTTTTGTGTGTCGAATTACCAGGTGGAGAGTAAGAATAGAAATTCACAGCACTGACAGGAAATACAAATGCTCTGTGTATGTGCATGAGTCAAGACATTTTAACTGCACCCTTGATCCCTGGAAGAGATCAGGACAGCTGGTACAACTGATGTCAGCCAGGGGAAAGCTGCTACAAGCTGAATGTCTCCTGTCTACAAAGGCCCTGGTCTGACGCTGGTTCCTCTGATTCTGGCTGGTATAATCTAGAGAGCATGGGGCGCTCTGGGGGTGATGGGACCACCCTTGGAGTTGAATGGGGACCTGTGCTGCATATATCTCCTTTGCCATGAAATCATGGATTCATAGCATCATAGAATCGTATAGGTTGGACGAGATCTCCAAGAGCGTCAAATCCAACATTTGACCAATCAAGCTCAGGCATAACTTTTGGTTTCCACAACTGACATGTTACACAGTTGCAAAATATTTGTCAACTGTATGCAATCACACCTTCATTAAGATTTGAAATACTTTTTTATCACTCTGGATTTCTGAAGTGAAGAAAACCAGCTTCTGTGAAATGCATACAACTTTGCAGAAACTTTTGTTTCACTCTTCATCTGTCTGTGGTAGAGTTTGGAACGTATTTTATCTGGTATTGTTTGTGGCAAAATACCAGCCTTGGCTCAGGAACAGAACCAGGCAGGTCGAAGCTCTGAAGCTGTTTCTGGGAAGTGTCAGGACATGTTTGCAGGTTTCCTGGCTTCTTTCCTGGGCATTCACTGTTGCAAAGAGGATACCAGGCAAAATGGACGATGAGTGTGACCCAGCATCTCCACCAGCCTTGTGGTTCGAGAGGAAGCCTCCCCTCCCCGCCCTCCCCATCTCCAATATCCCTTCTCCACTTTTCTTGCAGACGTGTGTTTGCAGTTTTGAAGGTGAACAATACCCATCATCATGTGAGCCTCCTGAGACCTGTGTGAAAGCAGATGGAGACCTTCACTGAGGCAGCGATGTCCTTCGGTCTCGCAGGAAGGCGATTGTTATCATTTGGTTCTTTCACTTAACTGGGCCACGCTGGCCCTTCCCACACTAAAGCTTTAGGGACTGCTGGGGAGTAGGCATGTCCAGGCCTTTAAAGAAGCAGTTCTCACTGCAGGTATAATAATTGCAGCTGGCTCTGTTCTTTTCCAGAAACCATCTAGTCCTAGGAATGCCTGACCTAGGAATTTCTTAGTGTCTTAAATGCTCCTCATTGAAATGTCCCAGTGTAGTCAATTTCTTTTTTTTTTTTTTTTTTTGTTTTTTTTTTTTTTTTTTTTGTGGCAAGAGATCAAACAGCATATTAAATAGACACCAGAGCAACAAATACCCTCCAAGCGAGCCAGACACATGACCAAACTCCACACAATCTAATTGTATGTAGACATGAACATCAAGAAGCCCTGGAGAAAAAGACCGTACCACAGGTCACGTGGATTGTTCTGGCATGTTGTGTCAAGCCAACTTATTATAGGCTGTCTTTAATGCCATGTTCCAGGCTTTTATTTTGTGTGTGTGTCACTAAATAAATAACAACACTGGCAGCCTAAAACTTTTGTGAAGTCCTAAAAAAGCTAAGCTATTAATGTTGGTTTGGGATTCATTTACTCAAGACTTCAAACTTCAGTGATTCCTGCTAGGAATGGATGACTATGCTCAAGTATCGTAGTACAGAAGCAGGCTCTAGTTTATTTGTGTGCTTAAAAAAACCATTGTGGCAGTAGATGCATTCCAATGTAAAATTTATTTTAACAAAAATGGACCTCTTAAATTTATTCCACCTTAATTTTCACCCCAGAGTGAGCTCTTTGTGATCATTGCACTAGCTGCTTGCTGAGAATCCTGTCGTATTCCAGGCCTTGACATCAATAAGGACAGACACATTGCTGCACTACTTGACTGACCAGGTATGCGGTCAGGGCTGATCATATAAAAAATTCATCATCTCCAAGTGAGGTTTTAGAGTTGCTACAGTTTGAGATTATATTTTAAAGAAAAGGTGAAACTTGTCATAAACAATACAGGATTTGACCCTGCAAGGCATTGCATGCCTTTGGTAGTATGTGAAACTCTCCTCTTAGCCACCTTCATCCTTCAGAGTTAATGATAGTAAAATAAACCTTTGTACAGGCTGGACTGATGGGCTGAGGCCAGTGGTCTGAGGTTCAACAAGGCCAAGCGCCAGGTCCTGCCCTTGGGTCACAGGAGTGCTATGGGATGGAGCGGGGTGGCTGGAAAGCTGCCCTGGGGAAAAGGACCTGGGCGAGCTGGTTACAGCTGAACATGAGCCAGCTGTGCCCAGGTGGGCAAGGAGGCCAGTGGCACCTGGCCTGTACTGAGCAATGGTGTGGCAGCAGGACCAGGGCAGTGACCATCCCCCTGTACTGAGCACTGCTGAGGCCACACCTCGAATCCTGTGTCCAGTTTTGGGCTCCTCACTGCACGAAGAACATTGAAGGGCTGGAGAGTGTCCAGAGAAGGGCAATAGAGCTGGGGAAGGGTCTGGAGCACAAGTCAGCTATGGGACCTGGAGAAGTTTGATTTGGAGAGAAGGAGGCTCAGGGGGAACCTTATCACTCTCTACAACTCCTTGACAGGAGGGTGGAGCCAGGTGGGATCGGGCTCTTCTCCCAGGTAACAAGTGACAGGACACAAGGTAATGGCCTTAGTCTGCACCAGGGGAAGTCTAGATTGCACATTAGGGAAAATTTCTTCCCTTAAAGGCATCAGAACAGACTGCCTAGGGAATTGCTGAAATCACCATCTCTGGAGGTATTTAAAAGATGTGTACATGTGGCACTGAGGGACATGGTTTAATGGTGTACTTGGCAGTGCTGGGTTAATGGCTGGACTTGATCCTCGTAAAGGTCTTTTCAATCTGAAATCATCCTGTGATTCTGATTTTAAAACTTTAAACTGAGAGCCTAGCTGTGTCTGTGGATGCAGTCTGGCTCTTCTGCTGTTGCTCTACAACCTATTCCCCCACATGAAGGGTAAGGGTGATACTGGAGCAGGGCACTGCCTAGAGCAGGGGCCCTCCCTCTGCCCAGCACTGCATGTTCCCAGGACCAGCCCTGCCATGGCCTGTGAAGCAGCATCAACTCAGCCGTTTCTCAGACCACACTGTGAATCACCCCAGGGAATTGCTTCAGGTGAAAACAAGCCAGCAGAGCACAATGTACACTCTGTGCCTGCCCACCTGCAAAAGCAGAGGAGGCTGCATAAGGAAAGGGATGTGGAGAAACTCAGGAAGGCACAAAGCCAGCGAGAGCACTCCAACCCTTTTTTTACAATGTGCCTCGGTATGACTGAGGTTATGGCTCTTTCTCTTCTCCACGCAGGGTGGGCAAGGGTGTGAGCTGGCAGCACACACCTCCTCAGCCCAACCCATGCCAACCAGCTGCACCAACACACCCACTCATCCCTGTCCTGCCTGACCTTCTTCCCTACCCAGGTGCGGGTGCTCCTCATGAGCCAGTGGGACTCAGCAAATGCTGCAGCTGGTTTTGTGTCTCTTTAAGGAGGGCTTCCAGGAGGGTCTAGAAAAGGCCAGGGCTGGCTCAGTGGTTGCAGTGGAGAGACAGAGCACTCTGGTGCTGAAGGAGGGGAGATGGGCCAGCGGGGATGCCTTCTCTTGGCTCAGCTGGCAGGGAAAGCACTGCACCAGCACAAGGGAGCCCTCTTCAAAAAGCTGCTGCACCTGGAGACTCCTGGTTTGCCCAGAGAGTGGGTATTGGTGGAGTTCCATCACTGCTGACTGAAGGCTTCTAGACTCGAGCAAGAACAGTAGAATGGCCTGGATTGAAAGGACATTCAATCCAGATGTCCTGGATCATCTTCTTCCGACCCCCTGACACCTTCCATTAGACCAGGTTGCTCAGAGCTCCTTCCAGCCCAGCCTTAAACACTTCCAAGGACGGGACATCCACAGCTTCTCTGGTAAACCTGTGCCTGTGCCTCATCACCCTCACAGTAAAGAATTTTTTCCTAATATCTAATATAAACATACTCTCTGTCAGTTTGAAGCCATCATGCTTGTCCTGTCACTCCAGGCCTCTGTAAAAAGTCCTTCTCTGACTTTCCTGTGGCCTCCCTTCAGGTACTGGAAGGCCACAATTAAGTGACCCCAGAGCCTTTTCTTTTCCATGCTGATCAATTCTAATTCTCTCAGCCTTTCCTCATAGGAGAGATGCTCCATTCCTCTGGGACTCACTCTAGCAGGTCCATGTCCTTCTTGTGCTGAGGACCCCAGAGCTGGATGCAGCACTGCAGGTGGGGTCAAGCATCCTCCATTTGATGGTGGGAAAGAAAAGCCCTGAAAACAACAGGGACTCCAGTGTTAAGGACGTCTTTTCCATTGTACTGTCACCCCTAGTGTGCCTGATATGTCTTGGCAGATCTCAACACTTCTTTTCCCTGCAAATGACTCCTTTGTCCTTTCCAAGTGTACCTTTGCAAAATTTATAAAGAGAAAGTGACACAACAGACGAGTTGCTCTGTGCTGCTTTCATAAATGCCAGTGCTAGGCTGAGAGTTTATACTGGATTTTTGAAGTGAGGGACTGCAAATATTACCTTTCTTCCTCTTCTATCAATGCTTTAGCCCAAGGCTTCCAATTTCAGTGTATATCTTAGCACAGGACAATACCACAAGATAAAAACTGGTTCCAAAGCTCAGCAGTTTGAAACGAAAGTGGCATACAGCCTTGTGATATAAAACAGCTGACTCATATCAAAGGGAAAATAAAGGAATAAGGAATATTTGCAACTATTTTCATGCAGCAGTTGCAGAGGGAGGGGGTGGTTATCATTGTCAACAGGGGCAATACAAGCAGATGTACCTCTGTAAGGCAGCAAAAAAGCCACCTTGTAACAGGTGACCTGGCACCATGCTTGCTTATTAATGACTTGTCCAGCAAGACTGCTTTAAACCATGGGCAAGGGAAGTGGTTCCCAGTGGATCTCAGGCAATTTTGAATTTACTAGAGCAAGGACTGTAGTTCACAAAACACCTTCTGTGAGCAAGGACTGTACTGCACAAAACACCTTCTGTTTGTATTTTGGGCTCTACATTTTTTCAGTAAGTCTGAAGGACCCTGCAGTCCATTTCAGAGAACTTTTGAACTTTTAGAAGGATTAATCCTCCAAAAAGCGGAGAAGCAGAGACTAGCGGCACTATTGGCACTGCAATGAAGGCAGCTGTACTTTTTTTCTGTAATTTTCACCTCTAATAGTGTTTAACTTCTGGAAGAGGACACTCAGAGAAGATGTCGATTATCCAACCTTTGAGATATCGAAAACCTGTCTGGACATGGTCCTGAGCAACCTGCTCTGGCTGGTCCTACTTTGGGCAGGGTTTGGACCAGGTGATCTCCCACAGTGCATTCCTGCCTCAGCTGATCCCTGATAGTGAGTGACGGTGTCTGCCTGCGAGAGAGCAGCAGAGAGTGCAAGAGCTGCTAAGTGGCCTGCAGCTAGTGCATGCCACTTACCTCCAGATTATCATTTAGTCCCTACTTGCTGGGCAAACCTCAAGCCTGTCCTGGGAATGAGAGCTCTGCCAGAGCACCATGAATTCACCTTTCTCACAAGGGTGAGCAAAGGTGTTAACATGATACGTGTTTCTGGACAGATCTGATCTTGCATCTGAATATGATGCAAGAAGGAAATATCTTTAGTTTTTCCAGTTTTTGTTCAAAATTGTGAAAGGTGTCTTAAAACCAGTGAAAAGGCTCTGTAGAAAACACAGCATGTGGAGATAAGTTTGCAAAATGAAGCATTCTGGTTTGCCATGCCGCAGTTAAAGTTAGCAGCACAGTGTGGTTTGTCCCTTTGTGGTTAGTCATGATGAAACAGACTTTGCTCAGACCATCACATATGGTTTTTCTCTATGCTTTCCTCCTCCTCCCCCTCATTCCCACCATAGATGGAGCTCACTGAAAGAGCAACCAGACATACTGTCTTTTAACCTTGCTCAGTGTTTGACCACTTTGTCTGCTCCTGCACTGAGAAACGACACGGACACATGGGGGCCCAACAAGCTGTGTTCGTCCTGACCAGCTTCCAACCTTGTTTTGGGGTAATTCCCACCTGTGGCTCCCCCAGGGCTCACCACACTTGATGGTGTGGTGTAAAGCCCATGGGAAGGGTTTTACCAGCATGAGCCTCTCCAGGAACCTGTATCCATTGGCTGGGTCCTCAGGGAGCTGGAGCCAAGGTGGCCTGGTGGCCTGCGAGTGCTTCAGGGATGGAAGCACAATGACCTGACAGCAGGGTTGGGGGCTTTACCAGAGCAGCAAGAAGCAGCTGTTGGTCCCAGCCCATCTCCAGTACTGTCAGGCCCTTGCAGCCTCCTCAGCTTTGTAGGGCAAGAGCTGGTCTCTGACTCACTTCCTTTCAACATGAACCAGGTTAGTTTTGACTTTACTTAACACCATGACTTACGGTGGTGGTTGTTTCTGTTGTGGGACAGCTATAAAAGGGATGGGAACAGACGTCCCTCACCTGCCCCCTTGGTGGCCAGAAAGTACCTTTGCCTCACCAGACCCAGCACTGAGCCAGCAGCAGGTGGAGGTCATGGCCAGTTAAAGCCCACAGCACAGCTGGCTCGGATTGAGGACTCAGCCTGGCGTGGACAGCCCTGCCAGCCAGGCTTGGAGGCACAACCTCTTAAGTGACCATCACAGCACAAGGAATGTCTCAGAGATGTGTAGGTTGGTCACTTTTGGACACAGACTCAGAGGGGCAGGAGAAGGCATCCTTCCAGGGAGGGTTCCATGACCTCATGCCAATGTGCATAGGCACAGGAGCTCATCAGAGCTTCAGCTACCAGCAGCGAGAAAGGAAGCAGACACCTTGTCTTGAGGAGCGTACACCAGCAGTGCCAGACTAGCAACTGAGGGATCATGTTGTGATCGAGGAGTCTGAAATCTGCATTGCTGGGCAACGCTATTTTCCCTGGTTATATCAGCTGTGTAAAATGTGTAATTTTTCCTCGAGAGACAATACGCAGCTACAAACAAGTTTTCAGAGATTAGTCTTGCCTCAATCACACCTTTAAAAAGGCCTCTGATCAGCGAATGAAACTGAAATGTTCACAAAGCCCTATAGAAAATGGCACTGTGCTGAAGAACTGAAGCATTGAAGTAGAAGGTTAATATAAATAATATAAATGATGACTAAGCCATGTGCTTTCAGCAGGGTGAAAAGCTGCATTTCACAGTTAGCTACGCAGTGTCTAGGATCTGCCTCTCTGATAACAACATGAAAAATACTGACGCTAAATTGGTAAAGCCTTGAGCTGACCTTCACCATGAAGTAACTTCCCCAAGATGACTTCCTTCGGGAGGGCCTGCTCAGGTCTTGTTGAAGATGACAAACTTATGGGGACAACCTTTTAGCTGTGCTTTTTGCAATAGGACAAGGAGTAACGGTTTTAAACTACACCAGGCTCTAGTTAGATTAGATATGAGAAAGAAATCTTTTACAATGAGGGGGATGAGGCACTTGAACAGGTTTCTCAGGAAGAGGGGGTGACCCATCCCTGTAAGTGTTCAAGACCAGGTTGGATGGGGCCCTGAGCAACCTGGTCTAGTGAAGGTGTTGCTGCCCATGGCAGGAGGTTGGACGAGATGAACTTTAATGTCCCTTCCAAGCCAAACCATTCTGTGATTCTGTGACACTGAACCAGGTGTCTCACCGCCACTGCTGGATCTGCTTTAAAGCTCTTTGGCCAGACAGAACAATGAATATACTTGTGATTTAGATTTGAGGACATACAAGTGTTTTATCTACAAATAAATGCTAACTATTACTGTGTGTAAATTATCTGCTTTTAGAAGAATATTTTTGTCATCTGACTTTTCCTCTTTCCTTCTCCACCTTCCTGGTGGAGAACCCCAGCTGCTAAACAACATGCAGTACAAAACCAGAGCTAGCAAAGAGATTACACTGACCATGATGTGGCACCGAACACTAAAATGTTGAATTTAAACATTAGGCACTTAATTTTGATCAATGCAGTTAATTAACGGATCTGTTGTGGTTGTTGAATAGGATGGCACAGAAATAAGGGAATGGATGAAAGCATCTGGCCACTAGTTTTATTTTTCTGGCACTGAAAGACACCATTGCATTACTGGGAGCAATAGCTGGTCTGCTTTTCCTCTTGGATCAATGTCTTTCTTTGACCCACACACCAAAACTGGAAGGCTTGTCTAAGCGCTGTGTTATTTTAACATGTACAAAAACAAGCACAAGCCAACGACCTTGGCCATTTGTCACACTGAAAGAAAACAATGGCAATTGTTCACGAGCAACAGGCCAGGCTTGTCTCTGTGGCTGAGCCAAGGCCTTCTGGCAGCTCTGCTGTGGGTCATTGTCACCCAGAAGAAACACACACCCTCGGGACAGGCTGTTCTTCACCCCAGCCCCCTCCCTGCAAGCCCAAGGACAGGTGGTGGGTGCTGGGAGACAGCACAAGGACAAGACCAGCTCAGCCCTGCTCCTGCAGGAGCAGAGGCTGGAGGGAAACAGTCCTATGCCTTCTGGCAGGAACCCAGCTCTTGGGGTCCTCATGGGGCTATCTCAAACCACAGAATTACAGCTTCATTCGGGGAGGGCTAGAAAAGAAGCAGTTTCCTCCCACTCATCCTCGTCCCCCACATCTCGGGGTGAAGTTTCAGTGGAGTCAGCTGCAGAGGGAGTGATGCAGACAGAAACTCACTGAAAGCCTTGTGTGGATGCTGACTGCCTCCTCCAAAGGCAGGATCCTGTTAGTTACTGCTGTGAGAAATCTCATTATCTTTTTTTAAAAAGCTAAAAAAAGAGAGGAAAGGACATGCCTTTTCCTTCCTGTTCCTTTGCCTCAGTATAAAGCACCAGCATCTTGCATTCAAAAATTAACCTCCTTCCCTTCTCAGGAGTTGATTATGAAGCGAAAATACAATTTTTGAGAACTGGTCAGTTTGGATGAAACTGCTGTAATGGAAACATTCATAAGTACATACGGTAATAAAAAAATAAGTGCTTGTTTGCTGCTGGGAAAAACATTTACAAGAGGATTTCAGGCTAATGAAGATAAGTTTGACCTGCATGCTGGTTAGTGAGGTAGGTGAGTGCATCTTTCCCATGACCGTATTAAGCAGTTTTTAAAGGCCTTGCCTTGCCTTGCCTTGCCTTCCTTTTCTTACCCTTCAGCTACTGAAAGGCCACAGTTAGGCCACCCCAAAGTCTTGTCTTCTCAAGGCTGAACAATCCCAATTCTCTCAGCCTTTCCTCATAGCAGAGCTGCTCCATCCCTCTGATCACCTTGGTGGCCTCCTCCGGCCTGGCTCCAACAGGTCCCTGTCCTTCCTGTGCTGGGACCCCCGAGCTGGATGCAGCACTGCAGGTGGGGTCTCAGCAGAGGGGGCAGAGGGGCAGAATCCCCTCCCTGCCCTGCTGCCCACAGGGCTTTGGATGCAGTTTTGGAGGGAGCTGTTGCTTGCTAAATTCTTTGAAGCCTATACTGTGCTGAGGGAGGGGAAACATTGCATGTTCCAAAGTTATTTGCAGATTGACACTGTATTATCCCTTCACCTATCTCCACACTGAAGAACCAACTATCCTTAAATACAGTCACCTGTACAAAGGCCTTGTTCAAGATTAACTACACAAAGAACTCAAAGTGATGGCACTTCAAACAAACCTCTAGGCAGAAAGGAGCACAAGTGTTTTTCAAAAGTGCACCCTACGTAAACATCTATTCAGGATCTCCTTTTAAAAGCCATCCAGGGAGAGAAGTCCATAATTGTTTATTTCAATTCACAGCTCTAGACAGAATAATTTGCCATCTATGATCTTTTTACTTTGAAGGCTGGCTGCCTTCGATTTTGAATTCTAATTACTTTACCTACTGGAAGCCACAAAACTGCTACTTCTCCTGCCCCAATCCCCTGAAACTGACTATCCACAGTTTTTTTTTTTTTAGCAGATTAGCAAAAGTCATTGAAAAGGTGAAAACCTTGAAACTATTTTTTAATAATTTCATCTTGCTTTAGGTGGATTAAAAAAGTCCTATCATTTAAAGCTGGTATTTGGCTTCAGAGAGTACTTACTTTTTCTCCTTTATCAGGAAGAAAAAATATTTTAAAGAGGAACTACTGGAAGTGTTCTGCTCAGGACCCTGGGCCAAACTGGTGTTATTAAATAAGAAAAGAAGTTAGGCCACCCTTGGCTAATAAACTCAGTCTTTAGCCGTGTTTCTTCACTTGTGTGATATAGTAATCCATGCTACCACGACAGTAACACACACTCTTATATATATGTTATATACAGAGATTTTTTTTATCCTTAACAGAAGTCGGTGAAGGGTGCTATGTGCTTGAGTGGCGACAGAACCAACACACTGGCTTGAAAGTATTCAGAATACACAGAAAAGCACAATAAATTTTCAAATAAGAGACAGGAAAAATTCTTACCCAAATTCTCATTAGAGATAGATGTGAATGTATCTCATAAGTTTTATGACTATGGCCACACAGAAGCCCCATGTGACTTAGACTGCAAAGGCCACCTCTATCCCATAACCTATTTCTGCTTCATCTCAGCATCACACACTTCTGAAATAAGGATGAAGATGATGATGAAGATCCTAAAGTTGTTGCAATAGAGGTTCACATATGAGCTGCTCCAGGACCTGTTTCTGTAGGCCTTTTGTTACTGCAGAGGGTTTTGCTCAGAGGCATCTTGATGTGGAGTCAATGCAGCACTTCAGTAAATAAGGTACTTGCATTCATTTCTTTGTTGTTGTGAGTAAAACTAAATGCTACAATGTGGGTTTTTTAATGCTAGCCGAATGCCAAGACTACACTTTAAAGACCTGAAAAAGGCACCATTTAATTCCTGAGTTACTAAGCTAGATGGAGAGAATAGGACAGAACAGAATAAGCCTTCTCTTGTTAGCCATTAGGTGATTATTAATAACCATGCATATTTTTCATCAGTGCTAAGTAATGTCTTCCTCAAAATAACATATTTTGAACATTTTCTTAGTATGCAGGTAGACACTTTTTCAGCCAGCTCTGCATTTGACACCCAACCAATTTCTTCCCGTTTTTCTACCTTTTCATGTCCATGCTTAACTCTTGAATCCTTGAACTACCAATAAATTGCTCTGTCAACAACCCTACTTCAGCCTGAAATTTTGCCTCTCTTTGTCACGGCGCTGTCTCATGTGGCAGCACCTTTTCTGACACCTGAGCCGGGGTTAAACATCTGTGCCCGGGAGGGAGGAAGGTGAGGGGCTGAGTGAGGAAGGAACTGGGGGTTACCGAGGGTGTTGGAGGGGAAGAGAGTAAATTTTCGGGTGTTACCAGTACTGAGAAGTGAACCGTGATTTCGCCGTTGTTCATGCCAACAGAAGAACAATGGCATTTGTCAGGCTTTTCGAGGTGACTCAGGACTGCAGACGACAGAAAACAGAGCGAGATGCTCCTACAGGCAAGGACTGGGAGGTGTCTGATGTGGCTATCTCAGGAAAGGCCTATGGAAAAGAATTAACTGCATAACTACAACCAGCAAATTAATTTGTTCTCGGTAATTGAGAAAAACAGTCCTTTAAATAAACATCTAAGCAGATGGTAGATAAACAAGTGATTGCAAGACATTCCTGCAGGTTTAAGGACTTTATGGCAATGGGAACCCTATGGGATACAAATTAAATGGAGGTGAAAAACCCAGTAAAGTTCTGTCTTTCATTTCACCACAGGATCCGCCATTCACTTGTGATATTATTACACTGTCAAACAATAGTAATTTAGTAGCATCATTGTTTTTTCCACTCTACTGCAGAATTAAATCTACTTTGAGAGATATGGCCACTGGCATTCCTACTTCTCTTTATTCCAACACACTGTCTTAACATACCATCCTTATGAAATAATTTTTTTAGAACTTGAAGCCAAGTGATGCTAACACATTTAATATTGTAAACCAAAAGTGAACAGAGGGCTGTTTCACACAACATAATAAAAAATGACTTTTTAAAAAACAGACTTCCTTGCAGACTTTATGAATTTAAACCCTGACTTTCTTTAGCCAGAAGCATCATGATTTCGAGATGTTTTAGAACCACAGCTATTGTGTGGAAGTTCCCTTAACATAAAAAAACCCTACCAACTTTAATAGCCTCAATGCTATTTCTACAGCTACAGCTTCCTTAGTGTAGTTGTAGTTGTACATCATGAATTTTATACCCAGTAAAAACCAGAAATTTTATTCTTTCTTAGAACCAAAAATCCTGGGGAAAAAAAATAAAATAAGCAATCTGATAATCTGAAAAAAAAAAAGAAAGTAGCAGATTGCTTTATTACTGTTCCCTCAAAATTAACTCCATTATTTAAATATGTATATCTAGATCTCGTAGCTGCAAAACAAATGTAAATGCCGCTGCAATCTATTACATGTCTGCCACATGGAATTAGCATTTCCCATTTTGACAGAAACAGTTGCATTACCTAGACGGTGTTGTCATAGAATCCTAGAAAGGTTTGGGGTGGAAGGGACCTCAAACCTCATCTCATTCCCCCCCCCCTGCCATGGGCAGGGACCCCTTCCACTAGACCAGGTTGCTCAGAGCCCCATCCAACCCAGCCTTGAACATTTCCAGGGATGGGGCAGCCACAGCTTCTTTGGGAAACCTGTGCCAGGGCCTCATCACCCTCACAGTAAAGAATTTTTTCCTAATATCTGATCTAAAGCTATTCCCTTATGTAGCAGAAATATTTGTAATAAAAAAAAAAAATCCTGACCAACTAAAAAAAAAATCAACTTTGTTCTGAGGGTTTGATTAATTAAAAAGCAGCAATAAGCCCCAAGTTCCCTTCCCACTTTCTGGACATGCCCTGCTGGCATGGAAACCAGCACAGGCATTATCCATGTTGTTAGCAGAATACACCTACCCAAAATGAGTTCCCAAACTGGGAAACAGGGAGAGCAAAATTTTCTAATGCAGTTACCAAGTTGCTCCTAAAAACAAAGATTCTGCATGAAAATAATAGATTAAGATCTTAAATGGATCTAACTGTGGTGTGCTCTATCACACAGATCTTGTTTTGATCAAGATGCCTCCTCGTGAATTTAATTATTACCTAACCCAGCCCCAGATGAAGCTGTGTTTTCACTCCTGGGGTCTCCAGGCACTGCAATACAAATAGTCACAAAAGGTTTAGAAATTCAGTTTCAAAACAGTGAATGTTTTATTTGTAATATATTCCTTTGTTAAAAGAATTAAGTTTCTACCCTCTACCACTATCAATTGCAAAGAAACCCAAAACAAACAACCCCCAAACTGTAGCAATTCTACCTGTTTTCAGAGAGTATTAGTTAATATCCTTCTGTTAAATGCCAGTTTCTGGTCAGTTCTTGCTACCATTTTAAGAAGCAGTAGCTTGTAATGCAAACAAAAACTGGTAAACTTTAACTGTTAGACTCTCAGACTGGATTTTATTTGAATCTTAGAATCATAGTCACATTATGGGCTGGGTTGGAAGGGATTTTAAATATCATCTCTTTCCAATGTCCCTGTCATGGGCAGGGGCACCTTCCACTGGACCAGGTTGCTCAGAGCCCCATCCACCCTGGCCTTGAACACTTCCAGGGATGGGGCAGCCGCAGCATTTCTGGACGACATGTGCCAGGACCTCACCACCTTCACAAGGAAGAATTTCTTCCTAATATCTAATATAAACATACTCTGTCAGTTTGAAGCCATTCCCCTTTTTCTGTCACTCCAGGCCCTTGTAAATAGTCTCTCTCCATCTTTCCCGTGGGCTCCCTTCAGGTACTGAAAGGCCACAGTTAGATCACCCCAGAGCCTTGTCTTCTCAAGGCTGAACAATCCCAAATCTCTCAGCCTTTCCTCATAGGAGAGGTGCTTCATCCCTCTGATCGTTTGTTGTTGTCCTCTCCCCAACACGTTGATTTGACAAGTGTTCATAGCCTCAAACACCACTTTGGCAAATCGAAGCCTTCCCCCCTTGACCTCTTTAAAGACTGTTCACTACTTACTCTCAAAATACATCCATCTCTGAACTGAATACTGAAGATTCAACATTTCATATACAGAAGCAACTCAAATTTAATGCAAGATCTAGATAAACAGCTCACATTTAACTCAGTATTTACACCACACAGATTTTCCAGTGAAAGTCAGGAAAGCGAAGAGGAAAGAAATCCTCCAGGTATGTGATGGTTTGCACATTCTCTTATAGCCATGCCTGTCCTCTTGAAATCCTCTGGGCTACAGAGCCGTGCTGCAGCAAATGCAGTTCAGAGCTGACAGACATTGGGGTACATGTTGACCCCCTCTGGAACTTGATCCTGAGAAAAAAAAGCTATATAGTTAATTTTTCAGCATGTGTGCCAGGTGTACACTTAGCTTTCCCCCAAGTCACAATCGTACTGAGGCAAAGCACAAAAAATTTGCTTCTTCATGGCTTATGTGTCCCCAAAGTCAACATTTCTAATTATAATTCCACTTAAAAAAAAAGAACCCCCCCTCAACCTTGCCTGGATCAATAACCTATCTAATGTAACAAAAATAAAATGTTTCAAATCATAGTAAGGACTTCATAGTGTAGATATTCTGCATTTAATTCCACAAAAGCAAAAAGTAGAAGTGTTAAATATAACTTAATTCTCCTCAGTATCCAGCTGAACTGATATTGACCCTCATCAGTCTGATCAGACACCTGGGGAATGCTAAATCCAGCCTCCTCAGACTGCACCATGGCCACTTTCACAGGTAGGAGTAACAGAATCCCAGAATGGGTCAGGTTGGAAAGGGCCACAGTGGGTCATCTGGTCCCACCTCCCTGCTCAAGCAGGGTCATCCCAGAGCACATGGCACAGGATTGTGTCCAGATGGTTCTGGAATATCTCCAGTGAGGGAGACTCCACACCCTCTCTGGGTGATCTGTTCCAGTGCTCGGTCACTGCACAGGACAGAAGTTCTTCCTCATGTTCAGGTGGAACTTCCTGTGCATCAGCTTCTGCCCATGGCCCCTTGTGCCATTGTTGGGCACCACTGAGCAGAGCCTGGTCCATGCTCTGACCCCTCCCTGCAGACACTGACAGACATTGATGGGGTCCTCTCTCAGTTGTCTCCTCTCAAGGCTGAACAGGCCCAGCTCCCTCAGCCTTTCCTCATAAGAGAGATGCTCCATCCTTTCATCATCTCTGTAACCTCCACTGGAGCTGCTCCAGGAGCTCCATGTCTCTCTTGTCCTGAGGAGCCCAGAACTGGACACAGCACTCCAGAGGTGCCTCACCAGGGCTGAGCAGAGGGGCAGGATCGCTCCCTGACCTGCTGGCCAAGCTCTTCCTAATGCACCCCTAGATCCCATTGGCCTCCTTGGCCACAAGGGCACAGCTGGCTCAGAGGGAGTTTGTTCTCCACCAGGACCCCGAGGTCCTTCTCAGTGATACTTCTCACCTGACCCTTACCTCGGTACTGAACCAACAAGGTTTACAAACAGACTTGCACATGGAGACTAATCCATCTTCTGACAACTAGAATTAGGGATTTTCTAGTGCCCATTTACTCATAGGCCCACTTGCATACACAAGCAATGATGCTACCAATTTTTCCCCTCCTGAACCACAAAATACTCAGACAAACTCAAGTCCCTACTCATGCATTTGTGGAGGGGCTTTGGAACAGCTGGAGGATGTGGAAGAAAACAATAAAAAATAATAAAAACACAAATAAAACCAACGTGTCCTATGTCACCCAGTTATCACCATACAAAGACCAATCAATAAACCTACTCTGAACTTTGGCTTATTTTTCGGCTTGAGTTTAAAATCAAACCTAAACCTTTCTTCATTCTAGTCATGCCTTTAGCTCAGCTATATAAGTTACTCCATTTTCACTTAAAGCACACACTTTTAACTTTTTTGTGTGTGTGTCTGTATCTTCCACTCATCCCATCCTCCCCCTGATTTTTTCAGTGCAACTCAGCAACTTTCAGCTACTCAAATGAAGCCCTGCAGTAGTTTTGGCAAAGACTAAGATTTCTTGTCATGGTAGACTGATGTAAGCTGAAAAAATGCAAAGGGTGTTCTGATTTATAATGTATCATTACTACTTGCATTTCAGAATTAAAACATTTTATCAGTCTGTCCTAGGTTGCAATGTAAGATGTAACCAAAAGCACGTATTCTATCACCATCTGCATAAGCTGTTAGAACAGGTGGGGCAGTGTTCGTTATCTGCTACCATGACTCATCCCTGATAACTCCCTCCAGGGGCTATCTCCTGTTAATGGGCCCATCAATGCCTTGCCTCATGACTCACCATCCCATTGTGAGAGGCTCCGCCCAGGAGGAGGAGCTGAGAGTTTCCATCTGTATATAATCAGAGGTTTGGAATAGCACACACAGCCCTTACCTATGGGACTCCTGGAGGACTAGAGCTACATCACTGGACCTTCAGGTGAAGACCAGACTCCTTTCTACAGGACCACTGCTTCAACAGGACCACTTCATCTGGACTGTTACCAACACCCTGACCGACAGGGTGCCGGGTTGTATATGACTTTGTCAGTGCTTTTCCTTGTATTATTTCACTTAGTTTTAATTTTTCCTATTAGATTTTAATCCTGACTTGTGATCTCCCACTGGTTTGTTTTCAAACCAATACACAGTCTGATCCAACTTTATGAAGAAATCATAACAAGGCAGTATAGTATTACAAATTTATTGAGTTTCGTCAAAGTAATTTTTCAGCATTGAAAATTTCACACATATAAAACAACTTCAACTTCTATGCACTAAAACCAAAGTATGGGTTCTTTTTTTAATTTAAAGCAAGTGATGTGCTTTTTTTAAACATCTCATGAACCAAATTCTTCAGTTATAAAGCTGATAAAAATAAGTGATACACCACTAGAGTTTTTTCTTCAACATGTGAAATTCATCTCTTTGGGAAACAATACTTTTTAAAATTGTATCATGAAAGATACAGACCTGAAAAAGGATAAACAATCATACACAAGGCATAAACGTTACACAGAGTAATTCAGACATTTTATAAAGAGATCTGGAAAAGTACCTAAAATAGTGATATTTATTTAGTATAAAACTTCAATAATAAAATATTGCTCATAATAAATAAGAAAACATGAGTTTCATTAATACTGTTCTCCCCTTAAAGCTCTCTTGGATGTAACAGGATCAGACCTGATCAATAGTCAAATTTTTATTTTGTCCTCTGTATGAAGGAGGCAGGTTTACAGGCTTCAGGTCATTCTTTGCTAGAAACAATTTTATTATAAACAAAACACAGAATTCATTTCAAGTCTCATGCGTAGTTATGGGAAAAAAAAATATTCCCCAAATGTGAATAAACCTTATAACAGTAGATTTTAATACCCAAAATATTTGCCCTTTTTGTTAAACCCAAAGTGGAATAAGACTTCCCGCGGATTATGAATACAAAGAGAAAGCTGCCCAAGTTTTCTCAGAAGCTTCTAAATATGAGTGTAGCTGTACTTAATGGTTATCAATGCTGTTAGGGACAGTTTTCGCTAGCAGGGATGGAAGCTGTCTCCCTTTAGATGGGGACGTTGGATTTCACGCCGGCTCTTCCCATCTGCAGACACGGCAGTTTGGAGCAGTTCTTCAGCAGCTGTTCGATGGCGATGTGGCGCACGTTGAGCTCAGAGGCCAGGGAGTCCTTCTCCTGGACTTGCTGTGTCAGCTCCTCAAACACGTCTGCAACAACAGCAGCGGGTCAATGCACTCGGTCCCTGTACCAACACAGTCTCAGGGAGCAGAGACAAACAACACAAGGGAACAGGCACAGGCATTTCAGTGGGATCATGCACAGGAACTCTGCTTTTCCTGGTTCCAGCACAGCTTTGTATGCACTGCAAGTTGAACAGGATCACTTAGTTCCTAGTTATAGGCAACCTGAGCCAATGTGGATCAGTTTAGAACTCAAAGCTGACTCTGGCCTGTATCAGCAAGAGTGTGGCAGCAGGACCAGGGCAGAGATCATCCCTGTGCTGGGCACTGCTGCGACCACACCTCGAATCCTGTGTTTGTTCGGTTTTGGGTCTCTCACAGCAAGGACATGGAAGTGCTGGAATGAGTCCAGAGAAGGGCAACAGAGCTGGGAAAGGGTCTGGAGCACAAGTCTTGTGAGGAGCAGCTGAGGGGGCTCAGCCCGGAAAAAAGGAGGCTTGGGGGGACCTTATCATTCTCTGCAGCTCCCTGACTCCTGTCAGGGAGCCAGGTGGGGTTGGGCTCTTCTCTGAGGCAACAAGTGACAGGACAAGAGGAAATGGCCTTAGGCTGCACCAGGAAAAGTCAGATTCAGTATTAGGAAACATTTCTTCATGGAAAGGGTTGTCCTGCACTGAAACAGGCTCCCCAGGGAAGTGGTGGAGTCACTATCTGTGGAAGGATTTAACAGACATGGAGATGTGGCATTTAGGAACCACTTGGTTTTGTGGGGGACTTAGCAGTGCTGGGTTAATGGCTGGACTTGATGATCTTAAGGGTCATTTTCAACCTTAACAATTCTATGGTTCTAGTCAAATTCTTAAAGAAAATACTGTGCCAGTTTGCAGCGTCAAAGCAGATTACATAATGAAAGCACCTAGAAATCTCTCTATATCATACATTTCCACGTAAAACAAGAGACTTTAGTAAAAAACTTAACTGACAGAAAGGCAGTCAAAATTTGTTTTTTAAAACCAAACCTTTTGTTATTACAAAGCACCACAAACCCAAAACAAAGAGTATTGAAAAATTCTCACCCTGGATTTGCTTGAGCAGTTTTTCATTAAGTTGCTTTAACTCTCCTAGAGTCATTGTAGCCACTGCAACAATAAAATGTTATTACTACTACCAAAGTCACATAAGCATTCCTAAGCAGACTCCTATTTTCTCAAGATTTCTCCTATTTGCATCCTAATAATCAAGAGATGTGTGCCAGTAAGTCAGAGACAACAGCATTTATCAGTCATTTGAGAAAAGTTTGAAAATTCTCTTCTTAATGTTGACACAGACAAGGATTTACTCCATTGGAAAGCCCTCTCTTCAATGTCAAAAAAGCGGAAAATCAAGTCCTGAAAACAGTAGCATCCAGAACCGGAACTGCTTGGCACGTTTAAATACTTCACCCTCCTCTGACTGCAAAACATGATTTCCCCAGTGTAACCCCTGCAAGCACATCTGTTTAATTGTGGGCAAGGGGACAATCCTGAGGTAAGTCCTGCTACATTTCCCAGCCTGCAAGAAGCAACTTCCTGACAGAATTTTCAGCATGTGGCTCTCTGTTTTGGTTATCAAGGTTTGTGCTTTATGCATACAGGAATAATTTACACAGTTTTCACTGAGTATCTCAGTGACAAATGATGAAGGACAATCCTGGTTTGATATGAAGACCAGCATATAAAAATAGGCTTCCTTCTGTGCTCTTGGTGAGACCTATAAGATCCTCTGCATCATTCAAAAGCCCTTCTGTATCTCAGGTTGTGTGCACTGATCATCCTCACAGAAAAATACATGTTAAGCCTCAAAGGAGAGAACTGTGAAATATTCTTCACCGCTCTTGATCAACAGCAGGAAAGCACTGGCCTGCTTCCTAGGATTCCTTCAGCCCTGCAGTGGACACGCATGGTGCCATGCCTGCTGCTGAGATGCCCTTGTCACCACGGTAAAAAGCGACAATCTCAACACCACAGGGGGTACAGGGCACTGGCACAAGCTTTAAGACCTTGCAATTTTAAAAGACTGTTTTTAAACTTTAGCTAAGCTGTTTCTGCTGCAGCTTAGCAAAGCTCTCACTTCATACTTGAGAAAAAACGATGCTGCAGCTTTTTTTCAGAGATTTCTCCATGCTAAAGGTTTCTACATGGCAAATTTAAAGTCCAGACTTCTGAAAAAGGTGGGTTTTACATACCCACTGGATTATTTGATTATCCTAAGCCTTCCCTTTCAAACTTTCTCACAGCTGGCAGTTGTGGGGTATTAAATTGCTGACAGCACTGCCAAACCAATGAAGCTGGCAATAGCCAAGACTTGGTACTCAACACATAATCCCAGTTAAGAGTGAAATAGAGCGAAGAGATTCACCTTTCTCTTCCATCAGCCAGTTAAAATGGTGTTCCTTACTACCTTCAGCTATCAATACACCTGAAAAGTCCCTTCTCAAATCTCAACACCCTTTAAGCGCCATGAAAACCCTGACCAAATTTATTATCGTAATTAACAGCTAAAAATTTCAAGATTTTTTCCCTCTTTTATGGTAGGATGTTACTTCCCCTTTCTTCAGTATTTTCATTAACATTTTGACATCTTGCAGACAGGCTGGTTCACACATTTCATGTGTGTGTTTTGGGACAGGACTGTTTCATGTCACATTACTCTGACACAGAAGGGAAAGGAAGAAGGAACGGAGCATTGAATTTAAATGGTAAAATATTACTCTATCCACAGCTGAGGTAAATTCTAAAGAAATACTGGCCAAGCTATTTACAGTTCCATTAATACTTTTTTCGGTAGACAGATACGTTGTTAAGAGTGAAGGTATTGCAGTAAGAAGGTACCTTATTCTGGCAGTCTAAGTTTTCATCTAACATACAAACTTTATATAATCACAGAGCCTCCAAATGAGTATCTTTTAAAGGCAAATACTGCAAAATACAAGCAAAAATGCCTCAAAGCTGCATTATGTAGTCGTAACAGAAGAAAAAAACCTGTTATTGTGCTCAATGCAGCTTTATGTTCCCATCCTGGAATCAAAGATTGGAGATAAATTCCAAGTCACTAAACTTCAGTTAGACCACCCCATAAACCAGGTCAAGCTTTCATAATTCCTCTGTTAACTGCTGTCCTGATTTATGTAATCCCAATTTATGACTCCAGCGGACAGGTGGTCAAACAACCCAGTGTATCTGTTTTGATTTATGGCTTTAAGGCTACTAATTCACTACAAATGCAACATGACACATCATGCAGCACTTAAGTAAACTCCTTTTATAAAGAATGAGAAATGACTCAGCTTTGCAAGGACAGAGTTGTCAGTTTGTTAAAAAAAATGGGAGCCTAAAGAAGCCAATTCCAACTTTTTACAGTACCTCTTTCTCTGACTCTTCTGACATTCTGAACTCCATGACTACCCTGTTTTTCATCACCTGTTTTCCCCTGGAATATTTTATCAGCGTTTTTGTTTTCTTTCTCTGGTCTCTTGAAACTCAGAAACCCTCTCCAATAACTTTCCTCATCTACAAAAGTAAGAGTGGACATACACCAGTTCAGGACCAAGTACTGCCTAAAAGCAGGATGGAAACAGCACATATCTCTAGGAACCTATTCCTAACACATTTCATGCAGCCTTATTCCAGAGATACTAGAATATCATAGATTTTTCTAAAGGTTTCTTCTAGTGATCTTCTTAAACAACAGGAAAATTAATTTTCTGTTATTTTCACTATCATTACAGTCATCAAAAGATGGCTCAGGTCTTCTGGTACAGCCTTTAAGAGGAGATGGTGGCATAAGGGCCTTCCCATTTTCTTATGCTCAATAAACATAAGGAAAAAACAAATACAGTAAAATGCACAAGGAAAGCCTGCTACTCTTAAGATTATTTCACAGGTTTGCTCTGCTACATGACATCTAATTTCCACTGCTGCTTAGGGCAGCTCTCTGTAAAATGTAACTCAGGGCACTGTGCAAGTTCAATAACAGATTTGCAGGAGCTGAGTAACCTCCACCTCCAGAGACAGGGCTGTGCTACTTCCATGAATGAGATACTGAAATGACTTTTTTTTTTGGCATAAATGAGGCATGTCCTGTATCACATTGGGCTATAGGTAAAAGTAAAATAAAAAAAACCCCAAATTACCAGACAAACCACCCTATTTGCTCAGCCATGTAAATCTTTTTTCCCCACAGATTTTACATGCTGGACTTCAGGATGAGCATTAATGCCCTGTGGGGACATGAAGTGGTCAATAGGTATTTGAAAGAACGTCCTTGCTTGCTAAGCTGTGTGTAAATAGATGTGTACTCACGTTCCTCCTTGCTGTGTTGAGGATGTCTCCTATGAACATTGGCAAGTGAATCACCTTCAGCTTTTTCAGCTTTCTGGACCTGGTTGCGGTTGGACCACAAAACGCTGCTGCAGCAGAAGGTAGCACCAAGTCTGAAATCAGTGGATTCTCTTGGTTCCAGCAGAGTCTGTGAGCAGCTTGAGATGCCTCCAGATTTCCCATCTATCCATTTTGCAGAGTATCTAGGTACTGGGGAGTCAAACTGTGGGAGTAATTTTCTATCAGTCTGATGTCTGAAGCTAAAAAGCTGGTGTTGGGACGGTTTTGAGCTTTCAGAATCAGAGTCTAAATCCTTGTTCTGTGCATATTGTATGATCCAGTTAATTTTTTTGCTCAAGATATTTTTTACTTCTGCATAAGGACTTTTAGAGAGCTTTGATCGTGGACAGTCCTGATTTGCTATTAAGTGGAATTTTTCAAAGCAGTCTCTGTGCCCCCTTAAAGATCTTGTATGTAGAAGATCAGACTTTGGTACTCCTGTAAAGACACAACAGAAAGAAGTTCACTTACTGCTAATTTTTAAAAATCTTTACTCACAAGCAACCAAGAAAACAAAAACTTTAATGATGCATCCCTGCTAAGAGTCTTATCACTGAAGCAAACAAGGGTATCTCACAGTCCAAAATTTGTGAAGTTTCCCTCAGGCTCGAGTCCTTGGCATGCAAAGTGTTTTGCACACCATAATCCCTAGTGCAGGACTTCAACATGTACCTATTTGATGGTGACAGGGGTGAAGCAAATTGACAACTCCACACACACTGCATCACCCCTACACACAAGTGTATAAGCTGCAGAAGTAAAATAAACCCAAATGTATATCAGCAAGTCCTACAGAACAATCCTGAAAAGCATTTTGACAGCACTCATACAAGCTCCCATTTTCTATGCATAATGTTATGAGCCATCTGCTCAAATACTGCAGGGTGCAGGCTTGTCTCATTCAAGTGGTCAAACGTAACTCAGGCTTCATAGTTTATTATTTTGCACTAATACAAGCCTGCAGCTTAATACTGTCGACTCTTGCCAACATTAAACTGTCCTGTAATTCATTTGAGGTGTGCTGGGTTTGGCTGGGATAGAGTTAATTTTTATCACAGTCTAATATGGTGTTTCGGATCTGTGCTGCAGTGTTTTCACTGTCACTGAGCAGGGCTTACTCACAGTCAAGGCCCTTTCTGCCTCTCTCACCACCCCGACTGCGAGTGGGCGGGGGGCACGCAAGGAGCTGGGAAAGGACACAGCTGGAACAGCTGATCACAAGGGACCCAAGGGATATTCCACACCATATGGCATCATGCTCAGTGTATAAAGCTGGGGAAGAAGGTGGAAGGGAGGAATGTTTGGAGTGATGGCGCTTGTCATCCCAAGTCACAGTTATATGTGACAGAGCCCCGCTCTCCTGGGAATAGCTGAACACCTGCCCAACCATGGGAAGCAGTGAATGAATTCCTTATTTTGCTTTGCTTATATGGGCAGCTTTTGCTCTCCCTCTGAAACTCACTTTGTCTCAACCCACGAGCTGAGATTCTCTCCCCATCCCACTGGGGTTAAACCATGACATCACACAAGATGGATGTTTATTCTCCTCTCTGCTCATCCTCCCTCAAAGACTGTTCAAATAGCTACAGCAGGTAACTTAAACCTCTAAGTGACTGCTAGTGATTGACAGGTTAAAAAGGAACACAATCTGTGAAGAGCTACAGTTGGTGAGTGAACACAGATGGTATGAGAAATGACTATTCCAGAAAGTTAATAGTGCCCCAGTACAAAATTGCTTCCTGCAACTTCAGTGGATATTTATTTTTCTTCAGATTCACCTACACTGTAGATTCAGAATCCAAGTCCAGAGTAATGAACAGTTTGTCATTTATCTCAACACACTACTTGGGAGGTTCCCAATACAATGAAAAACAATCCTGTCTAACAAGTTTGTCACTGCAAATAACAGTAATAGATCTGTGAAACAGTGGTTGAAAGTGCTCAGTGCCAAAGTATTTAAACTGACAAACCATGTAATTGGATCTCTGAATCTAGGCAACTTGAACCAAGCTGCAGCAATCTTACCTTTTAGCACATTAAAAGAGATTAAAGTAAAAAAAAAAAAAACACGAAATGCAACAAGTAACAAACTCTGGTAACAGAGACATTACCAACAATTATAAGAAAGCTACATGTTGCAACAATTCTCAGTTCTATCTGATTTACCCTCTTAAATTCTTGTGGTAAAGTGTAATTCCCCCCGCCCCCCAAAACGATTAACAAATGATAACAGTGGTTTTTTTAAGTTACTGAATGCCATAAAATGCCACACTATTCTCAAAACTAATCGGAAAAGGTAAAATTCTTAACATGAAACTGGTGAAAACAAATCCAAGCACTTCATTTTGATTATCTCACTAGCTGGTAACTGCTGTCTGAAGTTGGGGAGTTTAAACACCAATAGCAGCATTATAAATTGTCGATTTTCCACTCTTCGGGCAGCACTGAAACTTAAGTCCACGATTTTCTGGTTGAGTTTCTGAGAGAGCACACAACTTACAGGGCAAAATATCTAAAAAAGTAGAAAATAAAAGAAAACAGCAGCGGAATTTATTTTGTTCTTAGCAGCACGGGAAAAAATGTAAAGTCATGAAAACAGATGTTCCTTCTGTTCATGAGATAACTATTAGAAGAAACAAAACTCACGTACTAATCAGAGGCACCTTTTAAGAAGGAAGTTCTGGAGTAAAGTACACTCTGTGCCCTCTTTCAGTGGGTAGAGTCAAGATTCTCACTCCACTCCTCAAAATACTTTTCAATCTCTTTCAGCAAACAGATATTCACCAACTTTTCTTAAGCTCTGCATGATCTGCTGCCTACTTGCAATGCTATTTTTCCTCTCCATCTTTACAGAGACTCAAAAAACCCCAACAAACATTTCTAGTGGAAACAAGGAAAGACAAGTCATTTGTTTTCTTGACTTATCAGCACTATTTAAATAGAGCAAGCCTGCTCAACTCAAGTAGCATAATGGAAACCCTAAATCTTTAAGCCATCAAGGGAAAGCAAACACTGTCAACTGAAATTATAAGGCAAATACATTCACAACACTACAAACCCTAGAAAACCAGAGTGATTTGTTCAATGTTATTTGCTTTACCCAAGTGATTCTTCAACATTCTACTTTGCTGCTGCTCGTAGTGCTTTCTTTTACTTACAGAAAACAATCAATGGGCTGAAAACCATGTTTTGCACAATTTTCCATACAATAATGCTCAGGAACCCACCTAACAAACACACCTGCACAACAAATGACAGCATGCTGACAGTATCTCTTAAAGAAATTCCTTTGAGGCTGCTTCATTATTTCAATGAGAACAAATGTTACTTGTCCAGTACGAGAGGAGCATGAGACCACACAAAACAGCCAACACACAAACTGTTACACAGAAAAAGAACAAGTGCAGCATGACTTTATGAGGCCCCAACTGAATTATGTCCAAGTCTTAAGCTCAAGGTTATTCAAGTCTTTCCTTCTGATGAATTTATCTTTTAAGAGTTCTGAACATTGCCAACTTCCCCATTCTAGAGGCATGCTGCTCAAAGAAATCTGTTTTATCTGAACTCAAGAATAGAGTGCCTGAAATGAGCAATTATTACGGAAGAAAAAACCACATTACTTCAAGAGTTTAAGCTTTGCTATTCATATGCCACATATCGGCCACAATGTCTCTATTTCTGAGCACAGAGCAGGTTATTGCAAAATACTTCCAGTATACAAGATCAGAATTTACATCCTACCCCTTCTCTTACTCCATTGAAAAAACCCAAAAGAGGTCTTATCTAAAGAATCTTGAATAAATTAAAGAACTGAAAATGTGCAAAACCAAACCAGTGTTGTACAGAACTGCTACCAGACCTGCTTCAGCTTTCATGTAACTGCCTTGGATTTTTACTGTAACAAACACACACAAAACTAAAACAACCATCAATCTCTCTTTTGTCCTAAGGTGACAATTAGTACCTTCCTACGCAGAGAGCATCAGCCATAACCTTCTGGAAGAGCTGAGCAGGGACAGCAGCTGCTGTGCCAGCACAAACTAGCAATCACACACCAGAATTACAGCAAGTAAGGGTACGGTTCTTTGGAACAAATCCTTCTGTTGTGGGCAATACCATCAGCTTTATGAGGCAGAAAAGATGTCCATTACTTGTCGGGAAGACTTCATACTCCACTCAGATTACTTCATATTTTTCCCTTCATGACAACTGCAGAAAAAGCTACAATCTGGTGAGCATCTAAAGATGATGCAGTTTTAGAACACACATTACTTTATTCAACACTACACAAAGACATGAATAAAGCACAGCAAGATTTCTGTACAAAACAAGCAGCAATACTGTAATATTGATTAACAGCTATTGGGGGTTTCGGGGACTTTCACAGGGTTTCAGTTCCATCTCCACATTTCTGTTTGCCAATATCAACCTCAGTTTTGTCTGGTTCTTCAAGTCTGCAATCATAAAACCATCAACTTC
>VZRV01000346.1:144603-186250 GCA_013398115.1 Falcunculus frontatus
CCCCCCAAATTTGCAGGTAGGGGGACATTTGCTCCTTGTCTTACTTTCCGAGAACAGGATTGCAGACTATGTCCAAGTATGTCCTAGGCTTCATGTTTATTTTTTTCAGAGAAAGAAAAAACCCTCAAAAAGCAACAAAAAGCCCACAAACAGCCAGAGTAGAAAAGTTTAATCTGTAGGGGAAAAAAAAAATCCCACAAAATTAATTAATATCTAGAAGACCATATCTAACAAACTTAAGACAGCACAGATGCTATTAGGAAACAAGGTCATGCCAGAGATCATTCCTCAAGTGCACGATTCACAGGACGATGCCAGACAAATCATGAAACAACTAAGTGCTTACAATCCATTATTTGTTTCTGATTCTAGTAACTCATGTTCATCCTAGATGAAATATGAACGTATCACTTCATTCAGCAATATCTTTGTATACCGACTTGAAGAACAGGACTTCCTACAGAAGTGCCTAATGTTTAGGCAAAAAATCCCTCAACCCAAACCCTGACTATTTCGATTTCTAAGTTATGCAAGGCAGGCAGTCAACATGACTCCTAATCCACTCCCACAAAGTAATTTTGTAAATGCATGACCAGCAATCAGGCCGTTTAATACACGTTTTTGAAAATTCTATTTATTCATAACTGTTAAGTAGCGGAGAACAGGGAGAACATTTACCAGATAACCAACTGTGCAATCACATCTCAACAAATTCTACCCCATTTTAAGGCATTTGTACTTGAAAGTAAATGAGTTTCCGTCATATTAAAGTTTTTTGCTTTCTGTTTTTTTTGAGGGTAAGAAACCTACAAAGACTTTATTTCTGCCTTTGCAACTGATTCACTAGGAACTATGTATAACTCTTCTTCATTTTAAAGATACAGAACTAAAATGAAATGTTTGCTCATGTTTATATAAAACTGGCTAGAATTTGGAGATTATAATAGTAACCAACAAGACCATTTCAAAATTAATGTTCTTGAATACCAAGATTATTCCACATCCCTTCACAAATGTTTCCATAGAAAAAAATAAATCAGTGATCATTAGCCTGCTTGTTTATCTTCAACAAGCGAGTGGGTTTTTTTCATTTGTTTGCTATTCTCTTTAAAAAAAACACAACCAAACTTCTTATTTGGTCTTTCAGCTTGATCGGTTGGAAATAACATTAAAGAAAGCCTGCACTGCCTTCTTAGCAATTTCTAACGTAATACTGGAAACTAATTGTTTTTTGCAATGGTGAATAGAAGCTGAAGTAGAAAATCCCCCCTGAATCTAAGATGAACAAGAATACTTCTAGACACATGAATAGTCAATGATAAGTTTGTACTATGCCATTAGTTACTAAAAGGCCCTTTAAAGAATTCACAAATACTTATGGGTAATTTATACCTGACCATCTCTTCTGTCTCCAGTTTGAGTTAGCTGTGGAGATCTGCCTCCACAGCCTGTGAAGAAATGCTTCTCAGGCACAATTCACCTCATCTGAAACAGCGAGCTCCAGAGAGATTTGTGACAGACACCTCTGCTTTTCCCCTTTAATCCTCGAGTAAGCAAGAGCCCTTGCCTGTGCCTGCCCACTTTAAGAGCCCTGGTCTTCACTGCGTGCTCCGAAATGTTCCAGCTGCTGCTCCCCTCAGCTGTCCACCTCAGGAGCACTCAGTAAACAGGGATGTTCAGCCAGCTCATGGAACAGCTCCCAGACATCTGCGAGTGTCCATGAGGACCACAATGCTTGGATGAGCTCCAGCGTGGTTTACCTAGCGTGCTGGGCCAAGACCTGCAGCAGACAGAAATGCTTCACACGACATTAAATGTTCATGTCTATCTATTTTAAGCCACTGCTGCACAGGCTGTTTACCAAGAGTGCTGAAAGAAGGGGGGTTCCAAGAAAAGCAGATCCCAAGACCTGTTCAAAACACATGAAACAAAAGCAGCCCATGATAACCTAAGACAAGTTATCCACACATCTAAATGACATGGGTGGGGAAAACTGATATTCTTCAGCTGTACAATTCTGCCAACACTGAAAAACAGGATCATTAGAGATGTGTATCTCCAGTACATCTGCCTGACAAGACATAAAGCCAACTGCTATTTTTAAGGGTTTACATGCAATCTCATTTGAGAGTTAAACCCTACGAGTTATTAGACTGGCTAGAAGAAAAATGCCAGTGCCATTCATTAACTTCTAAAACCAGACACTCTGTAAAGACTAGATATTTCTTGTTCATAAATTAAAGTTCTCTCCTTGCTTTCATATGATAATGCCAGTACTTTCCATACATCAAGTGTGCACACAAATCACCCCCCACTTCATTTCTATCAGCTCATTTGTATTTTAGCACAGAGCAAAGACATACTATATCAGACAGAACAGAGATCCAGCTAGCCCTTTAAATATATTTTCAAAAATCATGCTCCTTATAAAGTACTTCACTAAGAAGAGTTTGCTACTGTATTAAACAAAGCAATGCATTCTCATGAAAACTTTACTACAGAAAATATTATGTCACATACTTTGTAAGAAAAATCAGTGAAACAGACCTAGAAAAGAGTGGAAGTCACGAGCTGGTATTTTTGTAGTCTGGATGATGCCAGGTAACACAAATACTCAATTATCTTGTCTGCATGGACAAACCTCCCAAATTTACACATTAAGAATGCAAAAATGTATTTATCAAACCAGACCCACAGCTTCACATTACTCAGCGGTACTCACTTAGCACTCAGAGTAAGAAAGAGCATCCTCAATCATGTTCAGACTTGAATTTGTAGTTAAGAGCATTAGAGGAAACTGCAGCTAATTTCACATGCCCATTCAAGTTTGCAGAAATGAGTCATACCCCTGGCCTGCAAATACTACCTTGAAATAAGTTCTCATCTGTCTAGTCTAAAGGGCAACGATGGAAAGTTTTAGCTTTTATTGCCAGAATAATCTATTTTACTGCTTATCATTTTATTAACACTGAAAAAATAAGGATGTGTAATATTCTGGAACAGAATTAAATTACACAGCAATTTCCAACTACTTCAACTACACCTTACAACACATTTTATTTCAGTGAGATATTCTTCTGTAGGGTGTAAAAAGGAAAAAAGTGAAATTTGAGTGCTTACAGTTTGCAACAACTAAACCCACCCCCTCTTTCTTTTTTTTTTATTTTAAAAGAACACAGAATGAGGATATTATACAAGATTTTACAGACCTTAGCAGGAAAAAAGCTATGTGGTAAGACAGACTTATTTATAACATCCTTGTCTCAGCCTGGAGACTGAGATGCACTAACCTGATGCTGAAATTGCTTCAAAAGCTGAGTCTATCAGCACTTTAAAGGACCATGGAAAGCTAACTATCTCAACATAAATCAGGGGAATGGATGCCCAGTACTTACACAGTGTCTTATATTACAAGACCTGGGATGGGAACTGTCATCTGCTATTCAGCTGCTCAGCTCTTAACAGAAATGGAAGTGAGCCAGTTTGCTTGTCAGCCAGCATTCTCCAAGATGTTATTGTAGTTAGCAGCACCAGATAAGCGAAAGAGTAAAAAATCATTTCTAACAATCAGATTTTCCACTTTTATTACTGTTTGTCTCCATTACAACCCTTGAATGTGAGGAAACTCAGGTTTTTAAATAATTCTGCATTAAGAAATACCAGCATAAACCCAGTTAAAGACAGGGTATGAAAAATAATGTAAAGGTAAATCGTAATTATTACAGACTTCCAAGTTTGATGTTTGAACAAAAACATTAAAGTATTAAGACCTTGAAGCTGGGATTTCCACAGGTGTCCAGAGGATCCCATGACTCATTGCTGTGTGCAATTCCTTCCCACAGGAAGAAACCTGAACACCTCTAAGCAGCATCACAGGCAGGATCCTCTGGCTGCTTCTGGGTGAGGGGTGAGACACAGATACACGGTCACACACAGCCAGACTGGTCTGGGTTGAAAAGGACCTTAAAGATCATCTCATTCCAACCTCCTGCCATGGGCAGGGACACCTTCCACCAGACCAGATTGCTCAGAGCTTCATCTTACCTGTTCTTAAAACACTTCTAGGGATGGAGCATCCACAGCTTGGAAATCCTACAACTGGAGTTTTAAAACACCATATTCAGCCAGAGGATTTTGTTTTGTTGATGTATACATTTACAGACAGTTTTTATACATATGTATTTTTGAGTGTTCATGCACTCTCCTCACCCTTGAGGGGTGCAGATCTGTTGTTAGTACTGTATCTCTGCCAGCAGAGTCCAGTTAATCATTTTCTCATATTCTAATGAAATTAAAAAGAAGAACTTTGTTTCAACTAACACACAACACGTGATTTCCTGGCTTATGAAAACAAGGCACATACGAATTTAAAACATTTCCTGTTTCAATCCACTGATTACTATACTACTGTGACACCTACTCAGTAAAACAAACAATACACCATCTCTTACGTTCATTTAATCTGCACAAAGCAAACAAAAGCCAACATCAAACTCCAGCAGATCCACCCCACCAGGACATTCTAAACCCCATCCAGAACTTTAAAAACACTGTCCAGAATCAGCTTCATTTCTCAAGACTTTTCGTATTTCACACGTTAGTACTTTGCATATTTTAAACTTTAAGAAGCACATTAGCATTCTGTTGCGTTAAATCACCTGACAAGGATCCTTCAGACACAAAAGCTAGTTTGGCAACAGAAGTATTTATGTGTAGCTTAGTCCACTCAGCTTTCCTGAGCTGAATCCTCAAACTAAGTGAACCAGATGAGCCAGCGCAACAGGAAAAAAAATACTGTCCTTTCCAGAGAAAAGGAAACATTGCTCCCACCCCTGTTAGAATGAAGAACAGAACTACTAAACTCTCCTGAGTATGTTGCTCTTGCCTTGTTCAAGAAAGGTTGATGACATTTAATAGGGTTAAGTTTATACCTGCATATTTGCTTTAGTTATTCCAATGCCCATGTTCTCTTTTCTTCTCCCCTTGCTACCATTCTTTTAGTCAGCTTCAGAGAAATAGATTGTATAATGCATATATATCACTCCTGAATAAATTCTGGGACAGACACCACAGCTGATCTCCCAATTACACTCAAACCAGCAGTTTCTGTGAATTAACTGAATTTAGTAAAGAAGTATAATCACAGTTTAGGCTAAGCTCATTTTATTTCACTAAAAGATTAAAAATCTACTATTAAAAAAATCATGATGGAGACCTGATATCTGATAAAAATCAAAGGCTTTATGACACAGTAACTGACTTCTTTATTCAGAAATTCAACAGTTATTTAATCAAGATGGACCACAGATTAAGCTTTCTGTATAGCAGTATTCTCTGTAAAGAACTATCAGCGAAACAAATTTTTCCACCCCCAATTATGTAATGTTACCAAGTTACTGTCCAAACGTAATAAAGGTTACAAATAAACACCCTGGCGTCAGGAAAGTAAGGGCTGAGCCATGCCACAACATTAATCCAGACAGAAGTCATTATTACAGATGAGGATGGTCTCCAAGTCACCCATTTCTAATTCCTCCTCTTACTAACCCAAGCCAATCAACATCACCATCGAGACACTGGCAAACCTGTACAGCTGCTGAACTCACACATGCCAGGAGACGCAAAGATTCACCACCACTAGATTACACTGTAATTAAGTGCAGCTAAGTAAATCATATTTCTGTAATGTTTTGTTCACATACACTTGAGAAAGTCTGTTTCAAGGTGGGTCCAGCTGCATCAGTTCCCAGTGCATGGATTTGCCATGTCCAGCTTTAAGCAGTCAGATGCTGCTGGCATGAGGGGAAACACAACTGTCCTCATCAGTTTTGCTAAAGCATTAGAATATAATGCCCTACTAAGAAAAAGAAAATTGGGAAACCTACTTCCAGATTTTCATACCTAGACTTACAAACCAGAAGTATTTAGGTCGGAAAGCACCTTTAAGATCACTGAGTCCAACTGCAAACCCAAGACTGCCAAGCCCACTGCTTGCCCTTGCACATCCATCTGTAACACTCCTTTCTATCCTGACCCAGCTCCTAGTGCAGACTGCACGGTCAGGAAAGATGGAAGAGGTGCCATACATTCCAATTAAGTCAGACAGCACTTAACACATGGAAGTTAACAGGGTGCTGCAAACAGTGGGAGTACTCAAGCATCCTGCAAGATGCTGAGCTGTGACTAATAGCCTGCCTGCTCTCCAACAGCAGCTATTTCCTGCTTCTCTGAGGGAGCAGTTCCACATGCACATCAACACCAAAAATGAGCAAGCCTGTCCTAGCTGTTGCATGAGTATCTTTTTAGAATTGCCTAATTCACTTCCTGAAATACTTAATATATGTACGGGTTTTAATTGCTGACAGTTTTAAATATGATGCTAAATAAAAAGACAAGCTATCAGCGAGATCGACACTTATTTGTAAGTGTGGGATAACACATCTACAAGAGTTGATGCAACTTGCAGCTGATTCTGTTCAACAAGTTATAGTGCATCTGAACTCCATTAAAACATAACCAGGAGGTCAGTATGGAAACATTCAGTACAACATTGTGCTTTAGCAAATTATCCAATTCATGCTGTACCGAGGGCTGCCAAAAGATTTATTTTAGACATATAAAAATCAGTCTTTGTCACAAAATAAAAATAGGAATGTAGAAATATATCAAAAGTAGGAAGAGCATGACCATAGGTATGGTAAAGAGCTGACTCATGCAGTGGTTAAGCTAAAAAGTCTTATAACAACTCTGCATAAAAAGTCAGACACAGCCTCTGCACATTTAAGCTTCCCCTCCCTATGAGCAGTAACAGTACATCTTTTCAAAGTGGCACACAAAAGACAGACTATCAGAAATTGAGGCATTTTGACGCTACAATGATCAAAGATATGTATACTTTTGTTATGCAAAATAAAAGAATTGCAATGGTTCATGTAACTTCAGGGGAGCTTTCATCACTATTCTATTCCAAGTAGCCTCCTTTTAAAATTAACTGAAAATTTAGAAGATTATGCAAAGTAGTCTGCTTTGCACAGATTAAGTCTTTCCTACTATCAAGGCTATTTAGAGCAAAAAAAAAAAAAAAAAGCTATTCCACTTAAAAGACATGATCATTTTGTAAAGTCACAGCCATAACAAGCAGCTTTGACAAATCCACATCTTATCGCAAACAACAGAGCACAGGAACCATCCAGCAATTTTTTAATGTGTTCTATCACTTTCAAAACACAACTAGATTAGTAATGTAATGGAAGTACTTAATTCTCATTGTGTAGGTATGTTTTTAAAGCCTAGAGAGAGAAACATCCTCTCTCCATATTGAGAGGTCTAAAAGCAATAAGAAAACTCAAACAGACTTACAGGTTAACAGCTGCTCTTGAGTTTTAACAAAAAGTGCAAGTACACAGGCATGTCTCTTCTAAACAAAAGCATAAAACATGGCAATTACTACTGAAATATTGAAGTATCGTCCAGATTAACACACACTGCCTCTACACAACAAAAGTCTATCTATTATCAAGAAATAGGACTAATCATGTAACACTGTTGAAATCTTCATATTCAATAGCCTCACAGCAACATAAATTACTCTAGGTAGTCATATCCACATATAACTGGCAAAGACCACTCTGTGTAAGTGGAAAAAATTACTTTGTTGCTCCAAAGCCAAGCAATTTGACTTAAGAAAGGGACAAAAATAATCTACTGCTCATTCATGCATGAAGAAAAGCAACAAGATGGGTAAATTCTTTATCAAAACAGGTTTAAAAATTTAAAAATACTATTCTGGAGACCAAAATG
Organism: Falcunculus frontatus; assembly: GCA_013398115.1. NCBI lineage: Eukaryota > Metazoa > Chordata > Aves > Passeriformes > Falcunculus > Falcunculus frontatus. The sequence continues at coordinate 152,404 of VZRV01000346.1, forward strand.
GTTTTACAAGATTAGTGTTTTAAAAGATGGCCAAAATTCCTACTTTACAGTTTACAGACTTTAGGAAGCTTCGATAATGAACCCCATTTTATCATATTACACATACCAACATTTTATGAAAACAGAAAGAAATAATCCCCTGAGTACTTCTAGTGAATGCAAAGTGATCTGCTTCCAAAAGCCCCAAATATTACGCTTTAAAATTTGCAATTTAAGCTTGTTTTATAAGTAGACCCTCTCTAATTATTGAGCAAACCCGCTGAATAAAGGCAGAACGACTCGGATCCCGAGTTCAACATCAGAGGTCTAATGCCAGCAGATGGAATAAACACTAGAGCATTTCAGAGGCTCTGGAAAGGGGGATCACCTTCACATCTGCAGGAGCAGCACCCATCTTTACCGGAGACGAGCTACAAAACAAACTGGTTTAAAACTTTCTATAGATACACGTTTCCCAAACCTGCGACTCGGTGGAAGCTCTCAGAGGAGCCGGCTCTGCGTTCAGCCCCCGGCCGGGCCGGCCCAGGATGGCTCCTGCTCCCACCTTACCTTCGATGTTCAGCTCGAAACACACGTGGCAGAAGGAGAGCGTTTCCTTCTCGGTGCCCAGCTTGCAAACGCTGCAGATGTTGTCATCGTCCAAGTCGATGCTCACGAACTGCTCCTCGTTCATAATGCCCTGGGGAGGGGGACGGCGGCGACAAGGGACGGGAGGGTTATTCCGGGAGCCACCCGGGCGCAGCTCCGCGCCCGCGGAGGGGGAGGGCAGGGGCGGAAGGAGGGCGGGAGCGTCCCGGGAAAGTTTTCCCTTTAGAGAAACTGAGGCCAGGCCGCACAGCGGGGCCGCCATGGACCGAGACCTCCCCCTTCCCTCGCCCGGAGGATGCCCCGTCCCATCCCGTCCTGCTGCCCCGCAACTCCATCACCAGCTCCATCATCGCTGCCCCCTCCATCCCTCCCTCCGCGCGCCAGCGGCGCGGACGCCCCGCCACCGCCGGTACCGCGATATCCCTGGCTCTGCCCCATCCCCTGCCCCTAATCCGATNCCGCCCGCCGCTTCCGGCCGCCACCACAGCCCGGTGGGACGGGGGGCACCGCGGGGCTCGGGCGGCGCCCCGCTGCACGCAAGCGGCTGGAATCGCCTCAGAGCCGGGCGACGAGGCGGGAGAAGTGAGAAGCTCCGGTCTTCCCGGCCCTCCGTGCGGGCAGGGCGGCGGTAAGCGGCCGCGCTCCCCCCGCAGCAGTTGGTCTGCCCCGCGCGGGCGGGGTGTGCGCGGGGAAGGCGGGCGCGCGGGCGGGCGGTGTCGCGGCGCTGCTCCTGTCGCAGCTGGGGCTGCCCGCGGTGACTCACCCGGAGCGCGTCTGCACCTCGTGAGAGCAGTGGTGCACAGCGAGCCCGCCGTCCGGGGCGACCGGGTTTTGTTAGAGGTGGGGGCTAAAAAAAAAGTGTACAGTGATGGAATATCGATTCCGTTCAGGAACCGGTATTAAAACACTGCCAGGGCTCTGCTGGCGCCCCGAAGATGAAGCCACAACCGGTCACAGAATCACAGATTCTGGGTACGGTTGGAAGGGACCACAGTGGGTCGTCACACCTCTCTGCCTAAGCGAGGTCGTCCCAGAACACATGGCACAGGATTGCATCCAGACCGCTCTGGAATATTTCCAGTGAGGGAGACTCCACGCCCTCTCTGGGCAACCTGTTCCAGTGTGTGTTCACTTGCACAGTGAAGTTTTTCCTCAAGTTTAGGTGGAACTTCCTGGGCATCAGTTTTTGCCCATTGGCTTTTTCTGTTGGTTGGGACCACCGGGAAGAGGTCGATCATATCATCTGGGGAATTTCCACAATTGGCGGAAATTACGTACAGCACATTCCTACATGTCAAAGTGGGATTATTTATGGGAGAGCTAAGGAATCTTCCAGAAGCTCCTGCATCAAAACACATCTCTGCAGTTTTGATTATTTCCTTCATTATGTTTTCTTGGGGCGTTTTCTTTGATTTTATCAAAAAAAGACAAATGGAATGCCATCCAGAGGGATCTGGACAAGCTCAAGAAGTGGCCCATGGAAATCTCATGAGATCAAGTCCAAGGTGCTGCACCTGGGTCGGGGCAATCCCTGGTATCAGTCCAGGCTGGGGATGAACAGATCCAGAGCAGCCCTGGGAGAAGGACTTGGGGGTGCTGGTGGGTGAGAGGCTGGACATGCCCCGGCCGTGTGCTCTGGGAGCCCAGAAACCCCCCGTGTGCTGGGCTGCATCCAAAGCCCTGTGGGCAGCAGGGCAGGGAGGGGATTCTGCCCCTCTGCCCCCTCTGCTGAGACCCCACCTGCAGTGCTGCATCCAGCTCGGGGGTCCCAGCACAGGAAGGACAGGGACCTGTTGGAGCCAGGCCAGAGGAGGCCAGCAAGGTGATCAGAGGGATGGAGCAGCTCTGCCATGAGGAAAGGCTGAGAGAACTGGGATTGTTCAGCCTGGAGAAGAGAAGGCTTTGGGGCGATCTAACTGTGGCCTTTCAGTACCTGAAGGGAGCCTACAGGAAAGATGGAGAGAGACTATTTACAAGGGCCTGGAATGACAGGACAAGGGAGAGTGGCTTCAAACTGTCAGAGAGTAGGTTTAGGTTGTATATCAGAAAAAAATTCTTTCCTGGGAGGGTGGTGAGGCCCTGGCACAGGTTTCCTAGAGAAGCTGTGGCTGCCTCATCCCTGGAAGTGTTCAAGGCCAGTTTGGGTTGGGGGTTGAGCAACCTGGTCTAGTGGAAGGATGTCCCTGCCGTGGTTGGAACTACAATATCTTTAAGGTCCCTTCCAACCCAGGCCATTCTATGCTTCTGTGACTTTTTAAAAAAAAGAAGTCCCTCACTGTGGTAGAGTGCCATCCTTTACTGCTCCTAGGCAGCAAGTTGATTTTAGATTTGCTTCTGTCGGAGGATGATGGAGCATATTTCATCACAGAGCTTGTTGGAATCATCCTCAAATTTATTCTGCCACAAGCCAAGAACTGGATCTGGGAGAGGGGCTGCATTTCCTTCTCCCCTCATCATCTGCTTTTTTGATATATATGAAGGGTAGCAAAGAAGCGGCACCTTGACTTCATTGCAGAAGAAATATTAAGACAGAAGAAGGCACATCAGCCTGGGGTGGAAGATTTAGAAACAGAAAGGAGAGACTGGACAAATGATGGTAGAGCTTTATAAAATCTATAATTATTGAAGTATTTTCCACTCCAGAATCTGATGTCTATTGAGTCTCAACAGCTCATCGCCACAGTGCAGCAGCAGCTGCTGTGAAATCCAAGGGCAAAAAAGTCATGATTCTTGTTAATAAATGACATGTGGGAGACAGTATGGCTCTCGGTAACTGAGCTGCTTTTCTTGTCAAGTATTCTCTAAAATATAGAGGTCACTGCAGTAAAAATAGTGAAGGAGAAGTAATGTTTCAGGCGCAAATTTCTGAAAAAAGCCAGCAAATACCAAGATGAAGATTGTGCAATCGTAGCTGCTGCCCATGGTGTGGTTTATACGTATTCATACACATTTGTATTTCCTCCCTTGGTTTATCAGTGCATGTAATTCTAGCTAACAGTTTACTTACATTGGAATATTATTTTAGTAGGAAACAAATCTGTTCTGTCTTTCTATGCTTCTTTTTCCCTACTGTGTTTGCATTTTCTTAACAGGGAGGCTTTGGCAGTGATCACGTTTCAGTAATTCCCACTGCTTCACCTTCCCCCAGCTGCTTGGTCATGTTCCCACAATGTTTTCCGTGTTTGTGAGGTGACACAAGGGACTGGATCGCTGATCTAAAGGAAGAGAGTTAATTCTACCTCTGGCTGATTCACTGTGGTTCACAGTGCAGCCCTATAAGCACTGGGGGAAGGCAGCTGAAGGGGTAATGCATAGATGAAAATGAGTACTCTGAACCCTGTATCATAAAATCGTGGCTTGAGCTTTATCAGGGTCTTCTCTCCAAATACTGAAATGTTGGAAATGAAAGCTTGTTGCAGCATTTTACGGACGTACTTAGTTCCAGTTTCCTGAGTGAAGATTTAGGAGTTCTAAACCTAAAAGACATTTGTACTGAAAAATACAGCGTTAAACAGGAGTCCAGGGGGAGGTGGGGTTTCTTGGGCATTATCAGAAATACTGCAGCGGAGATCCCCAGTGGAGATCACAAATAATATTGACTCTGCCCAAATGAAAGTGTCTGTGTAGATTTATATATTAAAAGAGATTCAGTAAATGAGAAAAGTTTGTAAAAAATTTGAATGTTAAACTCAGACTAGATGAAGTAGGTCTACCTTCCTGAAAATGAAAAAGTAGCATATTGAAATCAGCCTGACACTTTTGTCTGCCCTTTCTGCTCTCTCCCTTCTGCTCTCCCCTGGGCTTGCGGATATTTTTCCCCTCTGTAGGTCAGGCGACTGTGGCTTTTCCAGGCACTGGCGGATCTTCATGTTCCTCAGGCATTTCTGTCTGCAGTTAATAAACACATGCATTTTTTCTAACTCTTCTGTTTTGCCCTTTTTTTTTTTTTGTATTCTGGTGGATTTTTTCCTAGTTTCTTTTACTTGTTGTTGTCCGTTTTTCTACATATCTTTTGTTCTTGTGTTCTCTAACCTTTCCTAGTTTATTTTATCTTTCACCCCTGGAAGACAAGTATAGATAGGAATGATTTGCTGTATCCCCTATCCTGTACCCACTTCTCTATTTTGTGACCTGTTATCTCTTCTTATTCTCCCAGTCCTCTTTCAACTTCATTCAGTGTGCAACCTTTACTATAATGTCCTATTTAAAGTCTTTATTGACTGGTCTTTGCTCCCTTAGTGTGTGGCATAAAACCTAATTGAAAAGGGGTAGTTCCACATTCCCTGTCCCTGCTGTTTCCTTTGTGTTGGATCTGGTGATCCCATGGCTGCTGCAAGGTGAAATGAGTCACTGAGGTGATACAAAAAGGAAGAAAACAAAATTAAAAAGAAAAAATCAAAGCCTTTCTTCATCAGCTCATTAAAATGTTTGTATATTCAGCTATATATATCACTGCTAGGTTTGGTGTAAGGGTTTTTGGGGTGGAAATGCGACTGACTTTTCAGCAGCCTGAAATTGCATCAAACTTGATGTAACCACTAGTTTTATCTCTTGCTCCTAGTCCTTCTGTTCCTTTATCCAGTCCCTTTGCTGCATCTTCCCTCCAGGCCATGATCTCATGATCCTCTTTTTGGCAGCAGGGCCAGCTGAGATATTCCCTGCTTCTACCCATTGTCCACCCTGGTTTGTTAGGTTTTTTGTAGGGATATGTGCCGAAAAGTAACCAGCATCAGTCAGATTCCTGTCCAGTTTCCTGCATGATTGGCCAGACCCTTAAGAGAGCAGTAGTAGAGTCAATTTGAGCCAACCGCCTGAATACCTGGGTAAAGACAGCCCAAGTCTTTCTTCTCCTGACTTTTTCTGGTTTTCTCTTCTCCTTGTGACTATTTTTCTCCTGTCCCTTTCCTCCATGTCCCTCCTGTTCTGCCATATGAAACCACACAGTTTCTCCACTGCTCCTGCTGTAAAACACCCCTGTCTGTGCTGTGGCACACCACCAGACTTTCTCTCTTATCTCTTCTTTTTCTTCTTGAGCTCACTGAACTACATGCCTTCCTTAAGATCTCCTCCTGTGGAAGTTTAGTTTTGTTCATTAATCAGTGGCAGAAGATACAGGGCTGTTCAGAACACTCAGTAAACTCAGTGCTGGACTTGAAGAGACGCGGCAAAGGAAAATTTCAAAAGCTTACCGTAATACCACTGTTCTGATTCACAGATGTCATCTCAGCAAAGCAGAGAAAAAAGGATAGGTTACTCATTGGTTTTTGGCTTTATGATTTGCCTCTGAAATGAAATACCAAGCTAGTGGGAAAAAGGATTCCTTGGAAAGTCATGTCCTGTATTTTTTGAGGTTAGGAAAACAAATCTGCCACTCATCTAATAGACCACAAAATGAAGGAAGCTGAGCCAACCTAAAATTACACGTGAGTCACAGTACACAAGGGTGGAGCAACAATTTGCGTCTTCTAAACAGAGGCTTGTAGCAGGTTGCTGGCTACAGTGGATCAGAGACGTGATAGATGAGTATGGGGGTATTTAAACAAGTCATGAATGAGAGACAGAGGAGGGGAGTGAGTTCTATGCCTTCACACTCTGGTAAAAGACTCTCTAGTAACTAGTTTATCCTGATTTTCTATTCAGAAGAACACAAGATTTCCTAATCCTAACAAGACATCATTGATTAATTGTAATGATGAAACAGCACTTAATTTCTAAGTGGTGTTTATGCATTCCTTTTTCATCCATAGATTTAAATATCCTTTACAATGCCTCTTGCCCCTTTAATGATCAACGATGCTCTTTAAAGCTCTTTACACTTCTTTTTCCAAGGTTAATGGAATGTGTTGTCCACTGCCACAGCCTTGTTTCTGGCACAGCCTCATTTTCCTTCTTGATCATCATAACAATGCACAAAATTGTGGATATCTGCAAGTCACAGAAAGTGCTGTCCCGAGCTTAGCATGCCTTCCTCCTGCCCAGATCTCAGCCCTCCAATTCCACCTGAATCTCCCTTGACCTCTCAGTATCATCTGACAATGCAAGTCATTCCGTCATTTCTAAAATCAAGATTTCGTATTGGCTTTTGTATTTTGTCCGGTATGCCTTCTAATTCTTGGCTATTTCTCTTAAAGCAGCTGATTCTTGTTAATCAGCTTTTAATCAGTTCTGTAATACATCCTCTGAAGTCCTCGTGGCTGTGAGCCCTGTCTCTAGGTCTCTTATCCATGAATTTGTTGTTGACCCATATCTTGCTGTGGTGATTCACTGCTCTTCCCCTCTGTTGCTGGCCTGTCTTTTCACACCCAGTTAAAATCAGTACCTTTTTGCCACCCTCTTGAGGGCAGCTACCACAGTTCATGCTTGGCACAGTACATTCAGGTCCTGTTTTTTTTCTGTCACAAACCTCTCTTTCTCCCTCTTTGTACTGTAAATACCTCACTGCCCTTCACTGTTTAGGTCTTTAAATTGAATACTGCTTGCAGTCTCTGTGGAGCTATACATGAACAACGTGCCTATAGCATCTTGTTTCCTCCTGCACATCAGTTAAAGAGATTCAGCCCTGTTGACTGTCCCAGTGCCCCTTTCACTTCACACCTCAGCTTTTACCAACTTCTCTGTGTGTCTCCTGCAACTTCCACTGTGTTCTCCAAAAGCTCATTCTGAATTGCACTGTGAGGATTATCTTCTTTGCTGACATAATGTCTATGTCTCTCTTCTGGCTTTCTGGTTCATCAGCATGAAAGGCAAACTCATTGTCCTCTTCAAAGTTTCTGATCAATTGACTCTGCAATGACTCAGCATTATTGTGGCGTTGAGCACAGCCCTCACTGCTCTCTGTCAGTAACACTTGTCTTCACTGTCTCATTAGTTATTTCTCACACAGCCACCTCTGGCCTTTTCACAAAGTACCTCCTCCTTTGCTGGAAGTTCCTCGCAAACTTCAAAGGAATTAGTTCGTGCTGTTGTCTCACCCAAGACTTATTTCTGTGTTGTTGTCCAGAGCCGAACACGTAAAATGCAGTCATTGTGCTCTGTACCCTCCATTCTCTTCACCAGTTCTACTCGTCCTATTTTTGCAACCTACAAATTCTAGTCTTCTTCTTATTACAAATACTAATGCAGTTCTTAACAAGCCTAACAGCCACCAAATTTTGGTCTTCTGAAAATCACCTTAGGTGGTCTGCTAGTCTCATGTTGCTTGAGTAAAAGTTTTGTGAAAGCTTTGGCTAATCGGTAAATAATATTACGTGAGAAATTTTGGGAAGAACCGAATTGCCACTGGCTCCTTAAATGTGAGGGCCACTTGAGTAGCACAGAAAGCCCTCATTTTTGATAAGGAGAATCTCTGTAATAATATGTTGTAACAACATCAACACAGAGTTATGAAACCTCCATATACACCTACAGCATTATGAAAGTTCTGTGGTCTTTAATGGCTTTCCACATGTTGAAATATCAATGTGGAAAGGACACAATAAGGAAGTTACCTGTCTGAGAGAGCAGAGAGATGGGTGTCACTATCTACTATACAGGTTAAGGAGTGGCTTCTGAAGCATGCTGCTGTTTCAGTCTCTTGGCAAATGCTTTATACTTTCCTAGAGAACTGGCGGCATCAGTTGTGCTATTGAAATACAGAATGTGCTGTCCTCATACTACAGTCTTCTGTAGCAGCAAATGAAAAGAAAACAGCATCCTCCTACTACTGAACTCACAATTTCTTTTTAATCCTAAACTGTTCTTTAACAGGATATCAGAAGGGGTTGATCCATTACATAGTTCCTTCCCCCATTTATTTCCCAGAGTAAAAATTCAATAGATTAAAAAAAAAAGGAAAAATCAGATGCCTGTGTAAAATTGTACAACAAATTAAAAACCTTCAGTGAAGGCTGTCAAAAATGAGTACCACCTTCTCTTCCAATGACATTGTTTGAATTATTTCTTCTCTATCCTCTGTATTTTGGTGATAATAATCCTCCGAGTGGTAGGATTCCTCTATGATGGTAAGGCTTGCCTCAAGAAACATATACCCACTTGAAGTGCATGAATTTTTCACTGCAACACTAACTCCAGTTACTGCTGCAATGCAATCATTGTCTTTGGAAACTCATTTAACCAGTGACACTGCTGCTACTTACGCCTCCTGTTGCTGTCAATGCTTATGTGTTTATACACACACACACACGTTTAAAAGTTACTGCTTCAGTGAAAAGGGTCGGTAGGGCATCAGAGGGAATGTACTTGCAGAAGCAAGCAGCACTTTGCAGCAATATGAGTTTGCACTCGTGTGGATGGTGAACTCACCATCATACTCTGGCCACTGAGGTTCCCTGTTGCAAAGGCTTTTCCTGTGTGTTTATGTGGAGACAGTTTCCCTGTAGCATGGCTGTTGGTATCCCTGTGTCCAGGTTGTTAGCTTAGTCCTGCCTTCCAGCTCCGGTGGTTATGTTTGGGTGTATTTGCACTAACTGTACATCCAGAGACTGCCTACATCAGCAGGAGGAAGAGTTAGTGCCATACCACAGTGTTAAAAGAGACCATTACTAATCCAGCCTAGATGCCTAAACATTGGAGAAAATGAAAAACGAGTGAGAATGTGGGCTGTCAATTTTAGAATCACCTGGGCATGACATACTCAGCAGTATTTCTAATCACACATGCAGCTGGGGACTGGCTGAGCCAGGAAGGTGCCTCAGGAGATTGCATGGTCCAACCCCTGCCCAGAGCAGCTCAGTCAGAGCAGGTTGCTCAAGGCTGTGTCTGCCTGGGTTTTCAATACTTTCAAGGTTGCAGACTCCTTGGCCTCTCTGGGCACCCTGTGCCAGTGTCCAACCACCCTCACAGTAAACAGGTTTTCCTTATGTTTCAGTGAAATTTCCCATATTTCACTTAGTACCCATTGCCTCTTGTCTTGTTGCTGGATTCCACTGGGAACAGCCTGGATCCCTCCTCTTTATTCTGCTCATCAGGTCTTTTTACACACTGAAGAGATGCCTCTGAGCCTTCTCTGCTCCAGGCTGGACACTCTCAGTTCTGTGTGTCTCCCTGTAGGACAAATGCCTTCAATCATTGTGGCACTCCCTGGCTGTCTGCAGTGACACTCCACCTCTCTTGCAGTGAGAGCCCAGCACTTGACCCAGCCCTGCAGGGTGTTTATATTCTCAGCAGGGCTGAGCAGAGGGGAGGGATTGCCTCCCTTGACCTGCTGGCAGCACTCTGCCTAATCCAGCTCAGGAGGATGTTGGCCTTCTATACAGCAAGGGCACTCTGCTGGATTATGTCCCACTTCTTGCCCACCAGAGACCTCAGCTCCTTTTCTGCAAAGCTGTTTTCTAGCCGGTTGATTCCAGCTTGTCCTCATGCCTGGGGTTATTCCTCCTGGGGTTCAGGACTTTGCACTTCTGTGTCAAACTTTGTGAGGTTCCCACCAGCTCATTTCTCCAGCCTGCCAAGGACCATCTGAAGGGCAGCACACCGCTCCCAGTTTCATGCCAACAGCAGACTGGCTGAAGACACACTGTCCCATCATCCAGGTGGCAATTGAAGATGTTAAACAGTCTTGGCTCTGCATCAGTCCAGTCCCCTGGGCTGCACGTTTGGGGATTGGTTGCCAGCTGAACTAACTGCTGCTGATCACTTTTGAGTCTGCTGATGAACTTTTTGAGCCTAGTTCTGTCAGTTCTCAGTCCACCTCACATACTTTTATCCAGTCCATATGACGCCAATTTCTCTATGAGGATGTTAACAGAGACAGTGTTGAAAGCCTTGTTAAAGTCAAGATAAAGAACACCACTGCTTGTACCTCATCCTCTGAACTAGCTATTTTATGGAAGAAGGCTTTCAGGTCATGAGGCATGATTTTCCTTTCAGAAATCCTTGCTGGTCCTAGTTACTTTCTTGTCCTTCATGTGTTTGGAAATGATTTCCAGGGTTACATGTTGCATCCTCTTCCTGGGGATCAAGGGGAGGCTGACCAACGTCTAGTTCTTCATGCACCTTATGGCCCTTCTTGAAGACAGGGGTGATGTTTGCTTTCCTCCAGTCCTCAGAAGCCCCTCCTGATTGCCACAGCCTTTCAAACAGGATGGAGAGCCGCCCCACAGTGACATTGCCCAGCTCCCTCAGCAGTCATAGGTGGGTCCCATCAGGTGTCAGGGCTTTGGGTGTGTCCAGGTTGTTTATATGCTCTCTAACTGGTTCTCCCCCAATGAGGGTTAAGCTCTCCTTGCTCCAGACTTTTCCACTAGGTCCCAGGTCTCATGGACCTGGGATTTCCGCAGGCTAGTTTTTACTGGTAATCAAAGGCATCCCATACCATGGCCTTTTCCATGTCCTCTGTCACCAGATCCCTTGCCCTGTTAAGTAGTGAGCTCACATTTTTCCTGGTCCTTTTTTTGCTGCTGATGCACCTGTAGAAGCTCTTGTTGCCCTTCACATCCCTCACCAGACTCAACAACCCGTTGGTTGTTGGGTTTCCTGACCCCGTCCCTGGACATACCAGATTCCTGACTGTCTTATTGATTCCATTTATCAGCTTCAGAAAAATGCAGGTGATACCCCCTGCAGCTGCTCAACATACATACTGTCTTTAATAAACTTAATGAGAAGCGAAGGCTGTGTTTAGTTGTGTCTTTTTACTTAATTAAAATTAAAATGACACATCACTGTATGTGCCGGCCGAGCCTTAATCTCCAAAGAGTGCCCGTTAGTATTAGGCTCATTATTGACAGTGGCCTAGTTTCCATTGATGGAGTCATTACAAGTTTTAGTCTGCAAAGTCAGGAAAAAGTAGTGGCTGGTAGTCTTGATCTGAAATAAGGGGAAAAGGAAAAAAAAAGCTCAAACCCAACCTGTTTTGTTAATCCATCCATGTACATGAAAACAGCACAGCAGGATTGGGGAACTAATCCCATTTCAAATCAGATGCCTGCTGGTTCCATTTAATGAGCATTATGTCTGTTTCTTTTTTAACCCTGAAATATCTTAATTCATATAACAGCATTCTGCTTTTTAAAAGTTATGTTTTTTATCAATTCTGTTAAGGTATTTGCTTCTGTAACTGGACCAAAGATGGATTGCTAACTACCATCTTTACTGCCAAACCACATGCTGAACTTCATTCGTATGGAAGTACCCAGAAAATGGAATTAGCACAGAGTCCTGTGAGCATTGGTACTAAGGAAATTTCCTACAGATTTGCACCTTGTGAGTAAACTCCAGTGTGCAGGAAGAAATAAAGTTATGGGAGATTGCCTTTGAGCTGAGACATTAAAAACGTCTTTCTCTTCACACATCTTTCTCTTCGCACATCTTTAGTACTCAATAAATACTTTATACACTCACACTGCATTCTTTTCCCATGTGGATGCTCTGTCAAGATCTCTCCACCCTATGTGCCCACTTTCATTAAATTTGAAAAAAAAAATATTGGGACTTTTGTCTCACTGCCAAATAAGGCTAAAATTGGAGAAAGATCTAAAAACTATTAACAGAAGTTAAGGAGGGGCATTTTTCATTACCCTGTGCCAAAGGCCATGTCAGCTGAATGAGTGACTGTGTCGTGTACCATTTTAATTTAGCAATGTTTATATCCCTTGATAGCAATGCTCACACAGAATCCAGGACAATGAAGAAATAGCGATCCAATTCTATTGATTATCAATATTAGATGATATTATTCTGATAGCTATATAATATTAGGGGAAACAAAAGTATATTTATGTAAATTTTATTATTCAATGCAGACATCAGCTATTATCCTAGTACTGTTTTTTCTCTCAGCATCTACTACATTAATTTTCTGTCTGCTTCAGAATTCCTGGGAAAAAAAATTATCCTCATTCCCCAAAATGTCTTTATCTTGGATGATGTTTAGAAATTTTTAAAAATAATATAGAACATGTTAAAATGAGTAGAGCCTTAATTAAAAAGTACATATACATATACATATACATGTACAGGTGTCTATGTGAGGGAATGCCTGCAGTAATAATTTGTTCGATTCTCTTCAGCTTAGACACCCTCATCATCCTCTGCTGGTTTGTTTGTTCAGTTTTCAAGCCAGGGCAGCCTATTCATGTATACAATCAGCTCAAAGAGCTCCCTCAGTAGCAAAATACTTGCAGTAGCGTATTCGCAAAATACCTGATGTCCTAATAAGACCTCATGTCATGAATAGGAAATTTGTGACATTAAAGATCGGGTAAATAAGGCCGGTGCGTTCAGCCACTTCACCATATAATTGTCAGCAGACCAATTTTTATATTTTTCATGCATTTCAGACTTTGCATCTTGGGATCAGTGACTTGCATAAAGGTATTTATCATCATCCCAAATCATTGACAATTGTCCTTGTAGTTTGAATGATTCTTCCTTCTTCTGTGCAACAGCTTAAAAGGCAAAATGTTTTTTGGATGGATGAAACAAAAGCTTAGCAGTTCTTCGTGTTACTATGATCCGTGAAATAACATTGAGAAAAGAATACAAGTTTGCAAACGATGGGCTGTCATAATTATCAGAAGACTTAAAAGTGGCTGGAACTACAGGAGATTTCCACCTGTAAATATATATCAGGTATAAAGTCACATTTCAGTACACAAATGCTACACTCCATGGAGCAGAGCAGCGGAAGGACAGACGCCACCCTGGCAGCACAGCAGTGCTGACCTACTTGAGCAAGCTGTGCAGTAACCAGCATGCAGCTCTGGCTCTATTTCAGCAAAACAGTGTGTGACCTCCCAAGCTGGAATGTAATTTGAAACATTAAATGACCAGACATATCTTTTGGCAATGCAGTTATTAACTTTTGACTTTATCTCCAGCCCACAAGGCCACCTCTTACATCACAGTGATGCAATGCCTACTAATTGAAAGTCAATTTTCTGCCAGCCAAGGACATTGGCTGCAAAAAGCAGACAGAAATGTCTGCAGAGGGGAGATATTTTCCTTAACTCTTCCTCTGACTCCCTCACTCTATCTGCCATCTCTCTTTGCTACTCTTTCTCTCTCCCATCTGCCCACACATCAAAAACCCTTAAAGCATAGCTTCATTTGGAAGGAAAAGAAAAAAGTGGAATGATGTATTCTGGCCATAGGGATGGTCTTGCTATGAGAAACTGTTAGAAATTTATTCCTTAGGATGTTTCTTGGCAAAGCAAACTGGTGAACAGGTGTGTCAAATAGCACTGCTACTTGTTTGTTGAAGGCAAAGGTAACAACTGTCTTGATGAAATCTCGAGCAAAGTCTGAATGAAACTTCTCTTGCTTTTCAGTGCAGGTTTGCTTAGATGCTGTTTATATTCACAAGACATACAGGATTTAGAACTAACATTTCACGAGTCTGCCAAATGCTCTGTCAGCTTTTAATATTTCTGGTTAGTGTTTTTTAAAAAAATTGGTTCACTCATTCTCTATCCTTCCTGATATATTTATCAAAGGCACATTTTTGTACCAGCTATAAAAATCCTAGTGGAGGAAGATTGTTGACCTAGAGGTTTTCTGGATCTTAAGCATTTAGAAATCTCTTTCATAAGTAGAATTAAATTATTGCTGAGTGTAGGAGAGGCCAAGGTAGCATATTTATCCTTTGCTTTGCAGCAGGTTTTGCACGTAGCATGATCCCAAATGCAGCTGTGTCACAGTTGAATGACTGCTCACATTGGGGAAAGCACCCAGGAGACATTAATACCAAAATCGGGAGGGAACTGCCTGGCTAAATAGAGGCAGAAGCAACCAAAACTATTAGAACATAATTGGATGGACTAGTAATATAAAGCTGGAAGAAGGTCAAAATCACAGTCTGCTATTGGGAAGTGACTTCTGTCATGAGTATCCCAAATTTTGGTGCTACCATGTAGTTATACAGCTCACTCACATAAAACTTCATTAATTCAGTCGAAGGATTCCTAGCCATTTCAGTGGGTTTTGGCCCAAAGGGTAGCTGTCCATTCATGTGTTGTCTTTCTCAGTTTTCCATATGCTCTGTCACTTGGATGTATAGAAACTTTCTGTTTCTTGCTGCGAATCTGTTGGATACCCAACCAAAGTGCTAATATAGAAAATTTGGCCAAATCCAGAAAATTGAAATGGTTTATTGTACAAAATGCAATGAACAGTGATATTGAAAGCTGCCTTATATCTTTAGCACACACAAACCTGATTGATGTATTTTCTAAGTTACAAAGAGCTCCAGACCCTCTTCCCCATCTCAGTAGTGTGATTCTGGCTTACCTTTACATTTAAGAGCATGAGTGAGGCTTGAGAGTATTTTGTGTTTCATCACTTTCTCATCCCATCTCTATGTTTTACCTTTTTACTTTCTTTAGGCTTGTTACACCTAATGCTGAGGTTCAGCAAGTGAAGTGTTAATGTCCAAGGGAGCCTGCCTGACTTGCATGCTGATGTTAATGAAGCTGTGAATTGTGTCATATTAGCCTCATTTGCTTCCCATATGCTTACTCTCATTTTCCCCTCAGAAGCTGCAACTCTACTTTTTGTCTTCATTTATATGCCCAAAATGCAGCAAGCTTAATTACCAATTATAACCTTACCCATTTAAAGGCTAAATCAACTGGAAACAATGCTAAAAAGTGTCTCCCTTGAGGAGAACTGAAGACTTTGTGTTAATTTTCTTCACTTATTTTGATTAGTATAAAGCACTGTGTAACTTACGAGTTAATCTCCTCAAATGATGTTAATTTTAAACCGAGATGACACGTGCACACTCATGGGATGACAGCCTGAGAAACCCGCCTCGATTTCCTCCTTCAACTCTGACCTGCCACGCAAAATTATCTCTCCTTGGGAAACTCTCAGGAAAGCACTACAGCACCCAGGTCTGCCAGCAGCTTTTTATTTATGGCCACCTTTTCCTGCTTTATTTTTTAACTGCCTGACTTGTGCTATTTCTTCGAGTTTGGGAGTCCCTTGTGAGTTTCTTCTAAATGCAATTTCTTTCATCTTAGGAAATAAGAACTCCATAAACTTCCAGGTAGGTTTCATGGAACCCATGGAAGGCATAATAGCTGTTTGGGTTGATGTACTGGTGATTGCCACATATCATCCCTCCAATCAATACTGCAAAACCCTCAGACACTCTTTAGCTCCTGAGTGAATTTACAGTTCCTGGTGACAACCTCCATTACTGCAGTAAAGATGAGGGGAACTGGAGGAAAAGAAAGCTGGAAAGCTGCAATTATTGTTTATGGAATATTTACATGCTATAATTCATCAGCTATTTGGAGTGTGCCACCCTCTGTTTGTGGCAGATGCAAGACATGTTTTTTGGCTGCTCTTTTTTTTTTTTTTGCAAAGCAAAAACTATAAGGTATTGAATATTCTGTGCTTTTTAAATAAAAATAATAGAAAATGAAGCAAATGTTTGGAACTGGCGATGAGCTCAGTGCATTCCCATTGCCTGTAGCTCAAGCTTGAGCAGAACCTATGACTGAAGTGGTTGTTGTGTGCCCCACACATGTTGGCAACCCAGGTTTTCCATACAGAGCCACCTGTACCCACCCCTTATCTTCTTTTGAAAATGAAAAGTCCCAACCCTGCTTCCAAACTGGGAAAAAGCTTAAACCAAGCATTCACAGCCCCCTGAATTCACAGCTCATCTTGTATGGTTCATAAAGGTTTTAGCCTCTGACTTAGCAGAAAAATCCCATTTCATACACCTAGAAATGACTAAACACAACCTTATAATGAGATTAAGATGTTACTCTGCATTTAACATTCTCTCTGGTTTGTCCCTCTTTGATTATAGGACCTAGAAGTGTTTTATGGACCACCTCTCTGGCTATGATGGATAAATAAACAATAGTTTTGCCATTATTCCAGGCAGAACTGGGATTTTTCCCTATGTGTCTCTTTTTCTATTAATTGTACCCTCCTTTCTCTAAAAGTATGAAAGTAAGCTTTTATTCTATTGAGCTTGTAGCAGAAGGCCTGAAGGGATATGATTGCTCTTTTTCAGTACAGTGAGCAGATGAACGGGATGGAGAAAGCTCAAACACTGAAGAATGGTCGGGATATAGAAACAAATATATATAAACTGGCACAGTTAATCTTGAAACCTAGCAAAATGTTCTAATAATCAGGAAAAATAAGGTTCTTGAGGCAGTGTGATGAGAAACCTAGACAGCTTTCAGAGGGGTATTTCTAAAGTTTATGGAAGAAATGATATTAATATCCGTGACAGCAGCATGTTGGACTAAGTGACTGAAATTTTCCATTCTTGTCTTATTTTTGAGGTCCTTTGTCCTTAATATCATCACGGAAGGGCATGGACCTGTTGGAGCCAGGTCAGAGGAAGCCACCAAGTTGATCAGAGGGATGGAACAGCTCTGCTATGAGGAAAGGCTGAGAGAATTGGGATTGTCCAGGCTGGAAAAGAGAAGGCTTCGGGGTGAACTAATTGTGGCCTTCCATTACCTAAAGGGAGCCTGCAAGAAAGATGGAGTGAGAAAATTTACAAGGGCCTGGAGTGACAGGACAAGGGGGAATGGCTTCAAACTGAGAGAGAGAAGATTTAGATTAGAGATAAGAATTAAGAAATTCTTTACTGTGACAATGATGAGGCACTGGCACAGGTTTCCAAAAGAAGCTGAGGCTGCCCCATCCCTGAGAGCGTTCAAGGCCAGGTTGGATGGGGCTCTGAGCAACCTGGTCTAGTGGGAGGTGTCCCTGCCCATGGCAGGGGGTTGGAACGAAGTGATCTTTAAGGCCCGTTCCAGCCCAGGCCATTCTATGGTTCTATGATCATGTTGTACACATATAAAAACCACAAATGGAGATGAGGCTATCACACATGCAATATATCTTTCCCTTCCACCAGTTTTTCACATTTTAACATTGCCCTTTCCACACCAACTGACATTTTTATTTAATTCCCTATTCCTGGGATGTATGTGACATTGTTTTTTCTTTTAGCTAAAGGACAGGCTCACAAATCCCTGTTAAGGGCATGAGTGCACTGCACTGGTTGAAAAACTAGCAACAAAACTAGGCAACAAAAAAGATTTGGAACCATTGAAAGCATCTACATGGGCATTTCTCCCCAAAGATCTACATAGTGGCTGTAAATATTGGCTTTGAGGGAATTTCTTTCCTGGCAGTTACCAAGGGATCTCACTCTTGGGAAGAGCTGGTGCTTTTGGAAGCACTATGGGAGAAATTCACATTTATGCACTTCTTACATTACGCTGGAGATGATGATGTGGCTCATTACTCATCTTCTGGTCTTTTATTTTTTAGCATGTATCCATGCCACGAAAGTTCTGCACACAATGTTTCAATATGCTCAGAAATAACACGTTATGGCGGTTTTGCAGCAACACTGGCATTTCTGTCACCCGTGCCCCACTCTGCAGTGGATGGATCATCTTAATGCCTCATGATTTCTATGAGCTTTCTGCTTCACGGTGCTCAGCACCTTGTGTGAGGATTAAATTCTGAGAGCACAGCAGGTGTGTCCCTAAGTTTAGCTGCTCTATTTATAGTGTTTTCCTGTAAGCATAACACTGCAAGTGTCACTCACACTGTCTTCCTCCAATTCTGCATGGCACCAGGCTGGGGACGTAATAAACATCCTTTTATGAATATGGCCTTCTTGGAGAAGTGAAAATTAATTGCCTAAACAGCATCACATGTAATTAAACAGAAAAAGCTTATTATGAAGGGAATTCAAGGTAAATGGTCATCAGGAAACTCTGAGCTGAATTTTAATACAGCAATACATTTTATTTGTTAATTTCTACTTTACAGTGATAAATTTACATCAAATTTCCTGTGAAAATGATGTACAAATTCATATGGACATATTTTATGCACAATATAGTGAATAAAAATAAGAGCACAGGAGAAGTGATTATTGCATTTCAAAACTGGTCATTAACTTCCCCTTAACTGCCCTGTTAATTAATACCATAAGTTACAGGAGTAGACAGACTAATGCAATCATTTATTTTGTTCTGAAGCTGCTGAAGTGCAGACTGTGGTAATAGTTTTGGGGCAAAAAACTGCAGCAAGAGACAAGAACATCCAAATCTCACGTCAATTAATGTTTTATGTACAGGAAATGTTAATAGTGGTGTGGTCGGTGATACCTATTTGCTAAAGAAATTCCTGTGGACCCCTGGAAGCAGCTTTGTTGTTGTGCACTGTGCTTTAGTTCTGCAGCAGACACAGCTGATGGGGGAAAGTCAGCAGAAAACAGCAGAGGTCAAAACAGGAAATCATCTGTGCACAGGCTGTGTCCTTGCCCTTTGAGGAACCTTTACAACACCTCAACAGTGTGAAAAAACATCAGTAAAACTGGAAATAGGCTTTGTTTTTTCAAATCATTTGCTGCTTAAGGACAGTGATAGTCTATCGGTTTTGGTAGGGTGACATTTTGAAGACCTTCTTAACAGCAGAGGTGCAGAAATGTAATCTGCTGGTTTAGATAAAAACTTAGATTTTGGAGCACCGCTTTATAAGAGGGAATTAAGATTCCTAATTTTACTGCAGCTAAATTAAAGAAAATGCAAGGCTCTGTCTTTTAAAACAGAAGCTCACTCCATTTTTTCCCCTGTAGTGGTGACATAACATTTACATTTCCACAGATAATGAACTAGATCTTTCAGCAGACCAGCCCCACGGGGGACTCATTCCCAAATCTAAAGTATTATTTTTCTTTCCATCTGCTCCACATGGAGCTTGAGGTAAGCTGTTCTTAATGTCTTACAAGGATCACCATTTCTTGAAAGTAAATGCACTTTTCGTTTTCTTCTTTAAACACAAAGGATCTTATTATTACCTGTCATGGCTTCTTTGCTGCAGTTGCCATTACTGCTTTTAATTGGTAATTCACTGGTTTTAGAGATGAGGTTTTTGAGCCCATAAAACTGCAGGGAGCTCTCTCTTAGTCTAAATGGGTCTTCCAAGGATGCGGGAAGACTCGACAATGTTACTCACATCTCACAAAAGGCATGGAAAGCTGTGTCTATTACTTTTAAACATGTTCACAGTCAAGTGCTCCTTCCCATAACTATGTTTATTTCTTATTAGTCCTTAAATACATTCCAGGTAGGCAATTAAATAAATGCCAAGGAAACACGCAGCTTTTTTCTGCCAGGGATCTCTCCTGGAGCAGTTCCCTTGCCCTCATCTTCCTAAAATGTTTCTACAACTGCCTTAGTCTTTGCGAAGGATTAACATAAAAATCCATATTAAGGGCCAACAGATCTGTCTCTCAGTTATGGAAATGGAATCTGTAGGATGCAGTTGCAATGCCCTCCCGATTCCGAGGTCTCTTCAAGGGCTCAGCCTCTGGGGAGCATTTTGCCCATGGCTTTTCCATGGTGGTGCCTCCCTTCGGAATAGCCACCTGCCAGTACCCGAGGTGCTGGACCATGACATGGAGAGGGACTATGTACACGGGCCTGGAGGGACAGGACGAGGAGAAATGGCTTCAAACTGACAGAGGGTAGGTTTAGACTAGATATGAAGAAGAAATTCTTTACTGTGAGGGTGGGGAAGCACTGGCACAGGTTTCCTAGAGAAGCTGTGGATGCCCCATCCCTGGAAGTGTTCAAGGCCAGTTTGGATTGGCATTTGAGCAACCTGGTCAAGTGGAAGGTGTCCCAGCCCATGGCAGGGGGTTGTAACTAGCTGATCTCTGATGTCCCTTCCAACCCAGGCCATTTGATGATTCTCTGTGTCAAAGGGAAGATCCTGATGTGGAGCAGAAAGCAGCCAGTGAGTGCCGTGGGTCAGAATGGCTAAACACAGCTCAGGCAATGGCATCTTGAGTGGGTGTCTGGGTGTGAAAAAAGCCAGGCTCACTGGCTGTGGAAGTTTTGGGGATTGGGATTGGCACACTGGGAGAGGAAGGTCAGCTGCTGTTTCCACCAACTCCTCAGAGCGTGATCATGGGATGCACATGTTCTTACGTGCCGGAGTATTTTCCTGTGTTTCCAAACATCTCTAGGCACACCTGAGCCCCCACAGCCTTTTCTGGGCTGCAGTAGCCTGCCCACGGTCCTAAAGCAATCCAGGGAGAGCTCACAGCTTTTTCTGCTGTCTCTTCCATGGTCATCCTGCATCCCTCTGGAATGTGGGCCATTTGTCAGGCTCCGACATGACCAATGTGGTCCGGGTTATGAAGGAACATGTGAAAAAATGGGATCGTAGAGTCACAGAATATCCTGAGTTGGAAAAGACTCACAAGAATAACCAAAGTTCAGCTCCTGGCCCTGCACAGAACAACCCAAGAGTTGCACCATGTGCTGAGAGCATTGTCCAAAGGCTTCTTGAACTCTGTCAGGTTTGATGCTGTGACCACTTCCCTGGGAGCCTGTTCCAGTGCCCAACCAGCCTCTGGGTGAAGCTACTTTTCCTAATATCCAGTATAAACCTCCCCTGACAGTTTCATGCCATTCCCACAAGTCTTGTTGCTGCTCACCACAGAGAAGAAATCAGTGCCTGCCCCTCCTCTTCCCTTTGTGGGAAAGCTGCAGATCCCAGTAAGGTCTCCCCTCAATCTCCTCTTCTCCAGGCTGAACAAACCAAGAGACCTCAGCTGCTCCTTGTGTGGATCTAGGAAGGTAGCCTGAGTGGGGCCCAGTAAGTTCTGCAGTTCCCAGGGGAAGTCTCTGATGTTTTGTGGCACCTCTGTGAAACCAGGGAGCAGCACCTGCAGGTGAAACACAGGAGTGTGGCTGACTGGGAAGCTGCAAACACTAAATGTAAGGAAAAGTGAGGAGAAGGGCTGCAGTGACTTCTGGCTGTTCTGTGCCTCATTTCCATGCCTCTGAGACTTCTGTTAGACATTGCTTTCTCTTTTGCACTCAGGCTGGCTTCCTACCTGGGCCAATATTTTAAATGTTTTTTTTTTTTCCCCCACAGAAAGACAGTTACATATGAAAGATATGTATAGAACTATGGTAAAGAAAACAGACAGCTCACAAAGGAAATTAACTACTTCCTTTTCTGCACCTCACCTTTTTTTCTAAAGACAAAAGGTTTCAGTGACTGTACTGCAGTGTAGTATCTTGGTAAAAACTACAGCTAGTAACTGGTCACAGGATTTGTACTGGTTTTGCAAGACCTCAGGATGAAAACTTGTCAGATTTGTTTAGTTTAAACTTGCCTTGGCCTGCCTGGAGCTTAGTCTACAGGTATTTTAGATGTAACAGCAGCCTTTCTAATGACCAGGTGGCTATGCCCATACTTTTTGTCCCTGTTTGTCTTTGTATGGTATGACTGCAATTTTACCTAGATAGTAGAATCATAAAATACCCTGAGTTGGAAGGGACCCATCAGGATCATGAGTCCAACTCCTGGCCCTGCTCAGGACAGCCCAAGAATCCCACCATGTGCCTGAGAGCATTGTCTAAAGCTCAAATATATTTTCATTTACCATATCAACTATATGGATTTAATTTTATGTAATCCCTTGCTGGCTTTTTCCTTAAGATCAAGGACTTTTCAATATAACAGAGTCATTGACTTGTATCCTTTGATTTCAGTGACTTCATACTCATGCCATAATATTTGTTTAGGATTCATTTTGAAAGAAGACTAATGATGGGGGGAGGACATTTGTTTAGGAAATCTGAAAGTACATTTCAGCAAGAATGGTAAAGAAAAGAATATGCTTTGAAGTGCAGCTGAATGCCCCAATTACTATAATTTTTGCAATTACTTTTTTTCTCTTTTGAAATTGAAGTATATTAATTGCAGTTTCTCCTCACCGAAACAGTGGGAAGAGAAAAATTTCATACTGAGGATAAACCCTCCTCATACAGCGCAGCATGACCCTGTAGCCCAAAAGTCTGAGGGCAGGATTTTCTTCTGGCATTGGAAGTACCACTAGAAGTGTTTGCAACCTTATGCCTGTGCAGGAATGAAAGTCACTTATGAGGATATTTAGGTCTTAATGCTGATGAGAAGCCTTCTGGAGGACTGTAGAAGAGGTCCTTAATCTCCTACAAGGATAATGAGCCCTATGTATCAGATGAGTTCGACAGCAGCAGGCTTAGGCAGAGAGAGATCCTAAACTGATTTCTGTACTTATGTCAAATAGCCTTGTTTGATTCCAGTGGGGATAATTTTTCATTCAAGCAAAGATCTTGGCTCGGATGCAAATGTTCCTTCATATGCATTTGGTGAATGACAGCACAATGATCACACACGGGCTGAGTTCGTTTATTGCTGATCATCTCACAGAAGATACGTGAGTCTGCTCTGACTTGTTCTCATGCAAGGCTGTCACCATTGCAAAAATGATGCAAATGCAAGCAGAGCTTGATCCAAGCTATCCACAGAATTATTTTGTACTCTGTAGTACATTTGGAGCATGCTGCTCTTGGGGCTGAGTGTTGCTCACTTGCTGTAGACATAACTAAATTATGTCCTGGTCATTCAGGTACATTATTTCTGCACCATGAGTTACCTTGCAGCATATTTCAGTTAATGGTAATTAGTCAGGGGAGAAATGCAAGACCTCTGTGGAAAGGATTAACTATTGTATACCTGGCAGCAGAAGCAAAATGCTTTTTCTCCAGCACCAGACCTCATAAGAGGGGATATGTTACAGCATCCAGAAATGTGGTAAAGCTGCATGGGGAGAACCTGTCTGTGCCCAGCTTGCTTAAAAAAGAATGATAAATATCTTTTTTTTTTGATCCATTCCAATTCTCCTGGTAAAAATGCACTCTTTCTAAGAATATATTCATCAATATTTATAAAGAGCAGGAATACGTTAGACTGGGAGAACTTATAGATCTGGAAGTTTGGTCTTTTTTTCCCTAGCCTTATAAGTTCCTCTAATAAAACCTGGCTTCTTATTTGTGTTATTGTTATTATTGCTATTATGTTTAATTTTTATTTTATTTTTATGTTTATTTTTTATATTTATTTTTATTTTTATTTTTATTTTTATTTTTATTTTTATTTTTATTTTTATTTTTATTTTTATTTTTATTTTTATTTTTATTTTTATTTTTATTTTTATTTTTATTTTTATTTTTATTTTTATTTTTGTTTTTATTTTTATTTTTATTTTTGTTTTTTATTATTACTATTATAACTTCAAGCAAGTTAAAAGCTAGAAACATAAAAGTGCCTCTGATTGTACAGCACATAGTAGTGCTACACATAACCTTGAGGGCACCTGGCCTCTCCCAATAAAATCACAGTCCACAGCTAGGATTTTAGGATTTCTCTGTGATGCATGAAAAGGATTAGACACCCGAAGTGATACCAATGCATGCAGAGCAGGAAACAGACATAGAAAACACTGAAAAATGAGCAGATCTGCTCTTATTTTGGCCTTAAACAATTTACTCTGTGTTTCATGGGTGTAATTCCTCTGCCGGCTCTCTCTAAGGTCTCTATTTTATGAAGAAGTTATATAAAGTGCATGTAGGGAGGAAGATACATTAAGTTTCTTTTATTTAGTAGCCCAATAGCACATCATTGGCTCACCTTAAGTCTGGGATGCTTCTTTGCACAATAGTGCCAAACCTTAGGCAGCTGCAGGCCCAGGTGTGGCTTAGGTGCCTTTGGAGCTAGGTGCCTTGGTACTTCAAAAGGCTATTGACTAGAGAATGTAAATTTTGTTTATACATATTTCCTTAAGGAGTCAACACATCTGCTTGTATCATCTCTTGAGCCACAGCTGATGTTTCTTCAGCATCCTCATCCTAAGTGTCAAGTTCTTGCTCTGCTGAATTGCAAAATTCCTTTGGCTTTAACAGGGCTGAGAGTTTATCTCTGAAGCAGAAAGAATGAGGACCAGAGAGTAAGAAAGAATGGCCATCAATTTGAGGAACAAGAATAAGAGCAGCAGTGAAGACAGACTAGGCCTTTTATTCTTTCAGAACAGCTAAATTATAAAATTTATCTCCGTCTGTAAGTTAGCTCTATATATAGATCCATGGTCTTCATAATTTCTGCTTAAGCCATCCCAAGTTTTCTTCTGACTTTTAGTTGCATTGTCAAAATCCAAAAAGAAATAGCAAATGAAATATTGAAAATAAAATATTAAGAATTACAGCAAACTTGATCAAGGTGCTTAATTATTTAATGACAATTTTTTCAGGGCGGGAAAGAATAGGTCAGATGTTTCACACTGCACAGCAAATGGGAGAAGGCTGGACGAAGGCATAATGTATAATAAAGAATGGCATATAGGATATACAAAGCATATAGAAACTTCCCCTCCCCTAAAATAAATCATGATAGTTTGAAATTAGCAAGCAGATCACATACACACAGAGTGTTACATGGAACTCCCTGTCGAAAGATACATCAGTGTGCAGACATTTATACAACTTATTTAAAAACGGGCGAACAAAATGAACCACAAGTTACATTAAAGGAGATTAAAAGAACCAGCAAACCTTAAACTCCTTTTGTATCTGGGACATATGGACTCATATACAGTTAGTCCCTCATGCACAAGTGGTCACTGAATGCCTGGTGGTCAGGAGAAGCCCTTGCTGGAGAGGTTCCTGGTGAGTGCCCACCACAGGGACTCCTCCGAGGCCGCCAGTGCCAGGTAGTGCCAGGGACAGGCTGTGTGACCAGACGGGCCCCGCGTTCGATGTGCTGTGGCAGCTCCTGCACGCTTGGAGCCAAGCACTGACACCGGGACATGAAAGGCCCGTGGCGACTTGACTTGGCTCTTTCGACAAAAGTACCAGCTTTTAGATATGTCAGAGTGTGCGTCTGGGAGCTGGACAAACAAGGTTTGACGTCTTCGAGGGCTCACTAAAAGGGCTCAGTGCTTTCTGAGTTAGGCTTTTTGTGCTTGCTACTGACAATGCAGACTCAAATGCTGCTGTCTAAACTAAGAAATATCAATCCAAGCACAGCAAATATGTGCTCTCTTGTTGCTTGGCAGTGATTCAGGGATCCAGGCTAAGTCATTACGAATCAGAAAAAACCCCACGACCTGTTGTTTTTCTTCTGGTGTACAGACAAACTTGTTAGAAAACATGTTACGTGTTTGTTTGGGTATAGAATGATAGAAAAAAGAAACCTAACACTACCTGGTGGTGGAACCCAGAGGTGAATTAGGAAGATGTTCAGACATAAAAAGTCCAACCATGCTTGTTAGAGTGAAATTTCTGTGTCAACAGCGGCAAAATTAATTATAAGCAATGTGCATGTTCCTAAGAAATAAATTGTGCCCCTTAGGTGCCTCTGTGTCAATTTAGTATAAATAACAAGGGAAACTGAGGTGATAGCAGAATCAGAGAATCACTGAGGTTGAAAAAGACATCTCAGATCATTGAGTCAACCAACCGACTGGTCACCACCTTTGTCAACTTGACCATGGCAGTAAGTGCCATATCCAGTTGTTTCTTGAAGACTTCCAGGGGTGGTGACTCCGCCGCCTCCCAGGGCAGCCCATTCCAAAGCTTGACAACCTTTTCAGTGAAGAAATTCTTCCTGATGTTCAACCTGAACCTCCCCTGGTGCAACCCAAGGCCGTGTCCTCTTGTCCTGTCGCTGGTCACCTGGGAGAAGAGCCTGACCCCATCTGGCTCCACCCTCCTGTCGGGGAGCTGTAGAGAGCATTAAGGTTTCCCCTGAGCCTCCTTTTCTCCAGTCTGGGACCCCCCAGCTCCCTCATCTGCTCCTCATAGGACTTGTGATCCAAACCCTTCCTGAGCTCTGTTGCCCTTCTCTGAACACACTCCCAGCCCCTCAATGAGCTTCTTGTAGTGATGCTTTTTTTTCTGATGGGTTCCCAAAGCCAAATCTTATCCTTGGACTCTTTAACAAAATTGGTCCTGAATGGTAGAAGGACAAGGAGAGGTTTTGCCACCAAAGGGAGGTGTGCGATGAGGCAGAGTGAGGAACTGGACTATTACTCCAATGAAAACAAAGCACGCAGCCACTGTATTGTCCTGTAGGATGGCTTCAGGCACCACATCAAGCAATTCACAACGAGAAACCAACTACTAAACAATGTCATTTTGTTTCAGAACCCTTCCACCAAGTCTGTGCTGTCAGCCCAAGATGAAGGCCAAATCACAGCTTTCTACAGTGAACAGAGAAGCTCATTAAGAGATGGAAATGTTTTCCACATCTCAGAGTGCTGAGGAGGTGGTTCAAAGTGTAGCTGAAATATTAAGGGAGTAGACTCCTATGGACACACTTGGACACATAATATTTTGGAATACATGGTGAGGTCTCTGCTATGTTGACCACACTCCGGAATAGGACTGGTGAGGGCTTTAAAAAAAGGTATATGAAAGACCTGTAAGAAACAGAAAGAGTCCCTCCTGCTCAAGCAGATGAGTCAATACAGTTTGTGACTTTTCTAAAGCTCAGAAACCAAACAGAAAAACAGATTTTTAAAGAGGTGTAGGAATTGCACCTCAGTTTCTACCATCCTTATTTGAGGAGTGATCTCATTTCCATCGCAATTCGTGGAATACTTGTTCGGATAATATGGAAGACTATATAATCTATAGCCCTTTCTAACTTGTGTACTTACTGACTGAATAAGTGATTTGATATCACTCTGAAATATTTATGATGTGGATTTTGATTCTGAAAAGCCACCAGTGTTCCTTCAAGTTTTTCATAAGTTACTTTGCCTCAGCTTACTGACAAAAATAAGAGGCACCAATGGTAAGAAGCTGAGCTAGACTGAGCTATGCCTTGACTAAGGTATAGCATGATCTATAATTTCTGATTTACCAGAAGCAGTAAAGCAAATATTCTTTCATTAAAAATGCCACATAACCTCAAAGTAATTAGATGCAAATAAAAATTGTAGTCTAAGCCATTTGCACAATCCCCTGTCAGTCTAATTTTCCTTAAAAAGCATGTATGTATAACTGAGGATGTTTTATAATCCCGAGTGGATTAAACCTTTTATCTCAGCATGCCATAATGCCTCAATTTCTTACTTTACTTTAGTATGACAGTATGAACAGGAATTATTAATGTACATTTATTAAAATAAACCTGTACATCAATGATCACAGCCTTTGCAAAGCACAGCTTGCTTAATATTGGTGAAAGCCATCTTCTATAATGGACACCTCTAGGATTTTAATATAATTGTATTTTTCAATGGGCAGGACACTTTTCACTGATTGAAGCTTTCTTTAAGGAACATTTTAATTTTTCTTCCATTTTTAAATTGCTTCTCAAGAAAATATTTAATGATATATTGGAACAGACTGAACTAAGATATTTTAGATTCTCAGGTATTTTTTTAATGATCCATTTTGTGCTACCTGATGAAATTTGTTGAGAAAGGCAGGCCTGTGTTCCTGTGCTTCTGTTGGCCTTTAAGGTCTAGCTGTGAGATGGTCTCACCTGAACTGGTTGCATCTCTTTTCCTATTAAAACACCATGGAACTAAAACTCAGAATATCTATTCCAAATGGAACACCGACTGCAAGCACTCAGACTATGATGTGCTCAGGGAGAAGCTGTTGCACCAAGACAGAATATAATATTTCAACATTTTAAGCTCAGTTTTCTCAAGGAAAAAATTAATTTCAGGAAGAAAGATTCTTTGATTTCTCATGATGTTTTGGGATGAAAAGAAGATGTTCGAATGGAATTTTCCTTGCAACATAACTTGGAAATTTGACTAAGCTCCCTGCTATAGCACAAGTATCTAACATGGGATTTTAAACTTCTTGCTGCCCTCCGGTGGGTGAAAGGAACACTTACTTCAGCAACAGCGTGTGGAAAAAGTAAAACAGGGAAAGAACTGACTTAGTAGAAACTAAATTCCACATAAATGAATAGGATTTTCTTTCTTGGGACACAAATGTGGATTTCACTCCTCGAAAAAGCTGTTGGAACCAGGCAAATCAGATTTAATCTCTGTCACACTTTTCTGTTTAATGGTGGCACCTTTTCACTGCGAAGATAAAGTCAATATTAAAATCCTTAGAATAAAGCCAGACAGAAATGCAAAACATTTTTATGGAGCACATCGATGCTTGTGGTCAACCAACATGATCCAGGATGACAGAGAACCTGGGGCTTAAACTAAACAGTCCCTAGAACTGCTCTCATACAGAGTGGGGCCACCACCCAGGATGACAAATAATTTTCAGTTCTCCTTTTCTGTCACCACAGGGGAGGATGGATGGTTCTATTACAAAGCTGTTATGAATGTTTTGACCAGGGAAATTCCTGGATTTAGAGCTCCTGACAAATTGCTTTGCGACAAGAAGATGAAGAGAAATGACATCAGAAGTTATATGTAAAATTAACAACACAGGAAAAAAAAAAAGAGAGAAGCAAAACCAAACCAGAAAGAAGGTCTTTACCACAGACAACTAAGCTGTCTGTGAAAAAATGCATCTCCTTTCTCTCTTTGTTTGGTAACAACTTAAGGCCCCTTTCCTCAAACAACTTCAGTTCTACGTTTGCTTTGTCCAGTCCAAAAACTCTTGAGAGGTAGCGTCACTCATAACACCAGTGGGCAAAAGGACAGGACTTCCTCACCATGGCACTATCTGCCAGAGTACCTCATAATTCAAAACAACACCTACAAGACAGAGTAAAGGTCTTCATGTAACTTTTTTTCTGAAATGGTAATTTTTTTTTAAGGCAGATTGTGGGATTTAGAACCCAAACACCGCTCAGCACATAAGCTGTGTCCTCTTCGATCTGCTTAAAGGCTTGCTTTTGCTCAAGGCCCCACTCAAAATCATTCTACATTCAGATAACTTGGTAAAAAGGGTTCACAAAGCAGCTGTAACCTGGAACATTCTTTCTCTGGAATCCCATAAGGCCTAGGAAAGCTTGTGTTTCTTTCTTGTTAGCATGTGGAGACATAGTTGATACCTTTTTGACCACATCCATAGGGAGATGGCAATGTCAATCCTGCTATTTTATTCCCAAGAACTGAATATGTTGTGCAGGTCCCTTGATCTTGCTTCTTTTTATGTTGTCGGCCATCAAATCCACACAGTCCAGTGTACCCAGTACCCCTTTCCTCCTCCTGCCGAAATGCAGGGACCTTCAATTCCTGATCCTGGCTGCGGTATTCACTGTGTAAGCCTTTCCATGCCAGACCTGATCCCATCTGACACCCAAAGTAGGATACTGAGAACACTGAAAAAAAAAATCTTAAAAACCTTTCCCCCCACCCCTCCCTCCTTCCCAGGCTTAACTTCACTCCAGTATTTCCTACCTCCTCTGCCTGAGTGGTGCTGGGGGATGGGGGTTATGGTCACCTCCTCACATGTCTCTGCTCTCCTCACATTCTTCCCCTGCTCCAGTGTTGGTTCACTCTCATGGGAGACAGTCCTCCAAGAACTTCTGCAGCAGGAGTTCTTCCCATGGGCTGCACTCTTCATGAACTGTTCCAGTGGGGTTCCTTCCATGGGATGCAGTCCTTCAGGCACAGGCTGCTCTGGTGTGGGTCCCCCACGGGTTCAAAAGTCCTACCAGGAAACCTGCTCCAGCATGGGCTTCTCAGGGGGTGACAGCCTCCTTGAGGCACCCACGTGCTCCATCACGGGCTCCTCTGCAGGCTGCGGGTGGATCTCTGCACCCCCACGGACCCCCATGTGCTGCAGGGGGAATCTCAGCTCCGGCTCCTGGACTCCTGCCCCTTCTGCTCCACTGACCTTGGGGTCTGCAGGGCTGTTCCTCTCACACATTCTCACTCTCCTCTCCAGCTGCAGGTGCCCGAGTTTCTTCCCCTCTTTTAAAATTTGCTTTCCCAGAAGTTCCACCGCTGTCCCTGATGGGCTCGGCCTCGGCCAGGGCAGGTCCAGCCTGGAGCCAGCTGGAGTTGGCTCTCTTGGACATGGGGGAAGCTTCTGGCAGCTTCTCACAGCAGCCACCCCTGCAGCCCCCCTGCTACCAGAAGCTGGCCACACAAACCCAATACAGGCAGTCTGTTAGTCTGAAACAATGGTTTCAATTTTCCTATAGCTTTTGGGAGAATTATTTCTTTTAAGTTATCTATTGATTTGTTTTCCTTTAAAACTTTTAGTTGTATAGATTTCTGTTTAAATTTCTTCTGAATGCTGTAATTCAACACAACCATAAATTAGTTCTAGTTGACCAGGAAAAAAACTAATCAAAATTAACTCAGTAATTAAATAGTCACTTGAGCTTAATTAATGCATTGTTTAGCATTTAATCTGATCAATACTTCTTCAACTAAATCATTGGTACTATCAGTGGCAACTTTCCTTCATTTAATGAATTTCAATCCTTTTAAACACATGCAGGGTGTGTTCATTCAGCATTGAATCATAATAATATTGTGATTTTATTAATAAAAAACAATGCTGAAAGTCAAAAGAAAAAAAAGAAGTAGAGTTTAAATCCACAATAATAACAACTCCTGAATGCTGCAATATTCAAGCAATTTTGTTGAGTTTTAATTCTCTTCTGTGCTTTGCAAGACATGCTCTGCCCTCTGCTGATTAGAGGGATAAGAAGACTGGTTACTTATTTCATTTCAGGAAAAGAATAAATTGCATTTAAGTAGTTCTTTGGCACTACAGCAAACCATTTCTGCTAATTTAAGTTAATGTAAAGGTTCCAGTTTACCCAGTGAACAGAATCATCTGAGAAATACTTACCATTATATATTCATGACCAATGAAATTGAATACTACTCATTATTTCTTCCTCAGTAGTACCTGGGAGCATTATGTGCAAAGCTGCACATATTCCTGCTCCCAGGAAAATTTAGCAGGAATTAATTTTTTGCAAATTCACACCATCGGCACCTATGTAAGTGGCCTTAGTTATGCTGAGAATTTCATGGTCTCCAATATCCTATATATTGAAACATCCCTGTGAACTGAGGAATTTCACACCCAGAAAGAGATATGGGGAATGGATCAATTTAGCCAAACATGTCTAATAAGAACAAGGCAGTAGACTAATCCTGTAACCACTGCACGGCTTTCCTCTTAGGCCAGGATGGACTGTTTAAATCTGCTCTGTTAGCAGATCCTTTGCTCCTTCTGCTCTTGTCAGTTGGCTCACTTCCTTGAGGCATCCCAGCAGTAAAATGCCACGTGGGTTCTCAAATAGATGTGGAGCTCCTGTGTCTTGTTCATCAAGAGTATGGCAGTGGTTTGTCTGCATGAAGTTAAAAATCAGGGTGGGCTTCGAATAAACTGATTTCTTACCCAGACATCTTTGGCCTAGAAGCAGCTCAAACCCAAGACTTTCTTTTCATGTTTCCAGTGAAACTCTATGTCAGCCAGGCCAGAGAAAACTTTCTATACTATTTCAGATCTGGTATTTCTCCTAAGCAGGAAATGCAAGCATATAAGTGAGCTGAAAGAAAACCAAACGAAATATTTTTAGTTTCTTGCCTCATCTGAAGCAGTTTGAATGTTAGCAGTAAAAAGGTGAAGAAGTTCCCAGAGTTACAGTCAGATTTAAAGTTTTGGGATGAGGTGTCTGCACTACAATCACTTTGAACTGATTGTTCCCCTTTACTGGATGCTCGTGAGGCCACACCTTCAATCTTGTGTCCAGTTCTGGGCCTCTCATTGAAAGAAAGACATTGAGGGGCTGGAGCGTGTCCAGAGAAGAACAACAGAGCTGGGGAATGGTCTGGAGGACAAGTCTGATGAGGAATGGCTGAGGGAAAGGCTGAAGTTCATTGTAGTTTGAAAAAGTTCAGACTCCTGTAGGGATGTGGTTTAGTGCTGGACTTGGCAGTGTTATCATTTAACTTGATGATCTCAAGGATCTTTTCCAACCTCAAGGACTCTACAATACTATTTTGTGATTTAAAAAATGCTGCTCAGTTTATAGGTGCGAAAACAAAACACACAGCTTTTTCTTATCAGTGACAGAAGAGATCCTGAATGTTTCTGAGACAGGAACACAGCTAAAACATATTTTTGATTTGCTTGGGGGTTTGGGGGATTGTTTTGTTTGGGTTTTTTTATTTTTCATAACCCACTTTTTGTATGCAGGTGAGAGCAGGAGAGCAGGAGAGCCACAGCAGAACAGAGAGCTCTTCCCAAGACTGGATACGTTCTGCGTGGCAAGTTTCCCTATGACAATGTGCGTTCCTGGGTGTTTTTCGCGGGGCTTTGTCCCGGCGGCAGCGGGAGGCTCGGCCCGCAGGAGGGCAGCAGGACACCGCGCTCGGCAGCCGCCTCCCGGCGGGAGGAGCCTCCCGGCTCCCGAGCATCTCGAAAATCCCAGGATTTTCCAGGCCCTTTTATAAATTCTGCTGGGCGCATATAGCTTTTGTGTCCGGATCTTTCAGCGACAGAACTGTGATAGTCCTGGCTAGTGATGGGCTCGGTGGACGTGGGTTGATTTAGGTCAATTTGTGCATCTTTGGACATGGGCATTCTTACACATAAAACCAACACATTTCTGCAAAATCTGCTGTTTAGGTGGCTTTAAAGGATTTCGGGGGAAAACTCTTCCCATGTGTCTCTAATATTGTTGCAATTTTAAAAAACAACAAATTCAAAAGGATGTTAAACCCCGTGCTTCAGCAACCAAACTAATATTGAATCAGCAGAAATGGTGATGATAGACATAGGAGGTGATGATATAAGGTCATGAGAACTGACCCATAGGTGATTCTTCCTCTTTTCCAAAATGCCTGATACTGATGACTGTCAGATCAGATGGATGTGAGATCTGATTTACTGGGGCAAATTCAGCATTCCTGTTCCCAGGCCCATTTTATAATCTGATTTAAGATGTTGCTGTTGTTTACAGAAGTGAAACAGTCCATAGGAATCAGGCTGAGTCATCTTGAGGTTTCTAGACAATGTTGTACCTGTGCCAGTCAAGGAAAGGAATTCCGTAAAGTATGGGGAGTGTTCCAAGGTGCTGAGGTTGTTTCTGCCTGGACAGGAGTGACCATATGGAAGGTGGCTCTGGGGCTTTTCTTTCCTCTGTTCACATTCACTTCCTCCATTTTGAACTACCACCTCATCCTTGCTGGAACTGTAGTTTATTTTCCAGCAGTAGAATGCTGTGCTTTGAGACAAAAAATCGTATTTGAAAAATGACCCACAATTCCTCCCTCCTCCTCCTCCCCCTCCCCTTTTTTTAAAGCGCACGTACACCAAACAATATTTCATGTTATTGCCACATTTAATATGTTTACCAGGAAAAAAATCCTGAGCTTTTCCAGCAAGTACATTGAACATAGTGTTCCTGGCTGCTCCCCACCCCCTTAGTGTCTGATGCTGGAAATCAGCTACAGACCCTGACTGTAGCCCTACAGGTGAACTTCTCAGGAGTATTAACATATCAAACTTAAAAAAAAAAAAAA
>VZRV01000346.1:186287-239372 GCA_013398115.1 Falcunculus frontatus
AAAAAAAAAAAAAAAAAAAAAAAGAAGGATTTTTTTACTTGCACAATGTTACCAAATAGGAATTAAGTCCCTAAATGCCTTTCAGGATGTAGCTTTCAAGGTTTTATCTGGACAGAATTTAAGAGCTGTGCACAGACCATCAAACTGGTAATGATCAAGCTAATCTTGAAACAGGAAACAATGTAACTGAGTTCATTATACTAAATGCTTGCCCTAATGAATGCAATTAAAGAGCTTACAAGCCAGGCTGATACATCTGCCTGGCATTGTGTGGGGCACAGCCTGTGGAAGTGTCTTTGCAGGTAGAGGCCATCTCAGAGTTCTGAGAGACCTCGTCTCTGTGCTCCACTGCATTATGTATATGGATCCTTGATTCCAAGTTTGAGGATCTTGAATTAACATTGTTGTTTTACGGTTCAACTCCCGCATGTGATAAAAACTTCAGCCATTACAGCACTGTTCTCTTTCTTTCTTTCTTTATAAAACAGCCTTTCTGGGTAGGTAATTGGAAATCACCTAAAAATGAAACTTTCAAAATTAGTATTTTTTTGTGCTTTGGTGAGCAGACAACATGTAGAAGAATGAAAATGGGAGGAAATATATGTAAGGAAGAGACAT
Source organism: Falcunculus frontatus (assembly GCA_013398115.1). Lineage (NCBI taxonomy): Eukaryota > Metazoa > Chordata > Aves > Passeriformes > Falcunculus > Falcunculus frontatus. The sequence continues at coordinate 186,906 of VZRV01000346.1, forward strand.
TTCATAGATGGCACTGGGGCAAATTTAACATTACAATGAATTGTGATTAGGAGTCTTTTAATGTGCAATAGTATTTGAGAGAGACAACCACTGAAAATAAATGTGGCTGAGCTGCCATGTACTCTTCAGTTTTTTCACCTTTTCTCTGCTTTATTTTTAGTACTAAAACTTAATTGATGCCAAATTTTTATTCTCTTACGATCAGAAAAATGAGATCTTAAAAGTCAGTTCATGTCTGAGATAATGCAAGTTTAAGAAAGTACTTATAGAGCTATATAAACCTGTTTGTGCTTTTGTATGAAAGGATAGCACTCCTAAGGTGAATAGTAGGTAGGTCCTTGAAAGTCATGGGCTGTCGGTTAGCAGTGTAAATGATTCTGGGGAAGGAATGCCAAAAAAAATTCCGGTAGGCCTGTGCATGTCAGGTTCTGAAGGATAACTCAGCAGCAAGACAAAAGGAACTGCAGATGAAGCCCGAAGCCCCTCCCTGCTCAGCCACCCGCCGGGGCTGGGACTGTGCTGAGGTGCTAATTGCCTGAGAGCCTCCTGCCTGACGTGCTGGCACCAGAAAGGGGGAGATGTACAACACAGATGTGTTTTGGGTTTCATTCAGCCATCCTATTATTTTACGAGTTATGACGGAGCATCGTCAGTTTTAATCTAAGGGAAAAATCCTCTCACATCTGCTAGGCATTTGTCATACGAATGAGAAAAGACAAATCTTTTCTTAGCAATAGCATGAAATCGCTTCTCCAGATTCCCTCTAGCTTTAAAAATAGCTCTGTGCTACAAACACCGTCACATCAGACTTGGCATCAGCAAAATTCTGTAAGAAAGGAAGGAAGATTTGGTCAAAAGAGGGTCACTTTTACCCCAAAGCACAGTTTTCTTCATATTCTTTCTACTTTTAGTTAGCAGAAAATAGGGAGAGGATAATCTTTTTGTATGAGATAAAGATAAATAAAGAGACTTCAGCCTACTCAGAACTGTAAAAAGAACAGCAGGATATTAAAAAAATTAAAAGCCTTATAATAGTCAATATTCATCAAGTGAACACGTGTTACCTTTAAGTATGTTCATATTGCTCATGCTAGATTATAGAAACAGTTGTCTTTCAGAAAAGTGCACATATATTTCAAAAGATTCAGTTGTCAGCTATTTAAATGATTCTCTAAAAACATACACCCCAGAAAAAAATTGCCACTGTGAGACACAATGAGTAACCTTCTACACGTTAGCTTTTGTTCAGGGCCAGTGTACCTATAAAGAATTCACATTTTCACCTCAAATTTAATAAATATTTTTTGTCAAATATTGGTGAGTACTGTGCTCTTATTGCAGCAGAATTTTTTTTTTTTTAATCATTGCTTTGTAGCATGATTTTCACAGTGTAATTCAGATAAATGATTTCTCTGATAACATTTTGGGATTTTGGGTTAGACTTCCAAATAACACAATCATAGAATTATAGAACTGCCCAGGTTGGAAGGGATCCTGAAATTTCCTCTGGTCCAACCTTTCATGGGAAGGGTATCTTCAATGAGAGTGTCTGTCACCCTGTCCAGTCACATCTCGGAAACCTGCAGTATTGGGGACTCTATCATGTCCTTGGGGAGGTTGTGACTGACTGTTCTCACTGCATAAAATATTCTGATAACATCTTCACTCCTTCAAACCCTCTCCAGCCTCCCCTTGTTTTTTTTTGTTTTTTTTTTTTTTAATTGTGGGGACAAGAAGTGGACACAGTGCTCCAGGTGTGACCTGACAAGTGCTGAGTGGAGTGGGATGATCCCATCTCTATCTCAGCTGGCAATGCCCCTGCAGATGCAGCCAGGGGCATGTTTCACCTTTGTTGCTGCAGTGCTGCACTCATCTGCAGCTTGTTGTCCACCAGGACCCCAGGTCCCTTTCAGCAACGCTGTTCCCAGCCACAGATCCTAATGTGGAATCCATTCACACCAGTGGGCTACACTCACTCTCCAAGACAGACGCCTAGGCCAACAAAGACTCATTTTTCTGTCACTTCCATTTTTACAGTAGAAGCACATTGATAAACAGCGATCATTCAGCCAGCCCTTGCCAACTAATGTTAATTACATTTAAGATTAAGTATCATGAACTATTCCTTTATTTTAATTATAACTTTAATGGAAAAGTTGTACTGGTGATTTTATTGCCTTTATTATTTACTTTAAGTTACTCACTTTGATATACATTGCAGCTGTCTGTTTCATTTAGTAATTTCCCCACCTTCCTTTCTTTTATGCTTTTTTTACAGTTTTGGTTATCAGCTCTAATTACTCACTGTTCTAATCAAAGAGAGTAAGTACCACAAAAAAATTTTGGGGTGTGGTACTTGCTATTACAACATCTGATTGTTCCGATGTCCTTAAAAAAATTCATGGCTGTGAGACAAAATTTGATTGATCTTTAAAAGGCCTGTGAGGATTAACCTGCCCTGGATGGGAGTGCTCAGATAAGTCAGCCTTTCTCTTCTCCTCAACCTAGCTGTCTAACTCTGGATAAACAGACATGGCTCCAGTTGCAATTTTCTTCTTTTGGAATGCACTCTTAAATTTTTAATCATTTGATGTCAACCTTCCTTTGGAAGGAATAAAATTTTAGAGATATATCATATTTACTTTAAAATTTTGAGCTCTTCTCGATATCTGACTTTGTCTGGTTTTGTTTTTTCCTTTAACTAAAGAGTAGAAAAGGAATAATAAAAACAATGAATCCAAATCTTTGTCAATATATACTACTAATTTTAAACTGCAAATGAATTGACTGCAGCAGGTTTGCAAGTCATAAATTATCTGACTCAAGAGTACAAAAGTGCAATTATGGACTGTAGAGAAGTGCAATCCATAATGGTCCAAATATTCTGCAAGAAAAATACTGATCTTTTATTTACAATTACATTTTCAAAGGCAATTTTTCAGCCTATTTCTTGCTTCAACAATTATATATATACATATATATATATACTTTAACCTAAAAATACTTCTGTTGGAGTTGATATCAGAAAAGGAGACAGTTTCTTGCTGAAAGGTAAGAATCATCTAACAGTTTCATTTCATCACTTGTGCCTGGAGATATACACATTACTTTCATACTCTTTTAATGATATTGAATAGATAAAAATTATAACCAGGTGGGAATTATTGTCCTTCTTCCATCTGGAAAGCATAAGATATGATTTAATTTAAGAAACATACTGATACTACTTTTATTCTTTACTTCCTTCCTGCTACTCTGGATATATTGACTTTAACAATGCAACATTTTATTAAGCTTGGATTTGAATTTACAGTCATAGCTTACAACTTTCCTACAATAAAATGAAGATATGAGATAATATTCAGGAATCTATTAAAAGTGTGCCATTTGTATGGCACAAAATGAGCAGCGATGTTCTTAGCATCCAGGTTTTCCATCAATAGTTTCATGTAAGAGCAGTGATAGGCAATGTGATGTCTTCTGGTTTACAGCTGAGGCATGTGCTGAGTAAAGCCATTTGGTTGCCTTTATAGCTTTGCCTGACTAGTGAAAGAAAGGGGCCCTGAAAAGATATTTCCATGTCATATAAATAGTGTGGTGGGCTGGAACAGTGACTCTTCTGAGCTGCAGGGAGAACCTCACTAGGACCCTGTTCCAGAGGTGGCAGAGAGCCACAGTCTTCACTACTGGACACATGATATTAAAAATGTCAGAGACTGCTGGATCCTTTTCTGTAAGAAGACCCTTTCATTGCTAGTGTAAATATTAAATGAGCACTGCAATAATTTTTTGGATCTCACACACTTCAATTAGGTTAACAATGAGAAATCAAATAATAGCATAAATATTAGAGTTGGGAATGTCAGCATGGTATTTACATAAATTTGAGGTGAAACTAAGGGAATTCAATTCAGATGTATTATGCTGAAGTCATTGTATAACTGCTTAATTAATGGGCTTGAGAAGGTAAGAGTTATGCTAAAGCAGGCCCCTTAACTACAGTATAATGCTGTTTTCTCATCCTGAAGTGTCTGGAATAATGTAGGGCTGTGTTGTCGCATGATGCTAATAAAATTTGTCTGCCACTGGATGAAACAAAAGGGCAAATCAAAGGTGCAAAGCCTAATGGGATAATGTTGGAGGGTTGTGGTGGACAGAAGGACCCAAATCAGGTATACCTGGTGCTTTGTATTGGAAATAGCCTTTGGGGTGTGTATTTCCCAAACCTCCCCCCCAGCTCTCTGGGAGAGTGTCAGCTGGCAAAGGCTGGGCTGGGGACTGAACAGACAGGGAGCAGTCTGGATAATCTGGATAATCGCAGGCCAGAGCTTCAACCTGGGCCTGTACTAGTACAGACATAGCCTGAGGGTCTGATTAGCTCAAAATAAATCTCTCTGCTGTGTCTAATTTGCTAGGTGAAGGAGGCCAGATGACTTTAAGAAATGCTGTGCTATCACACACGTCTCAGGTGTCTTCAGACCTCCTTCAGTATATTCAGTTGTTCATCAATTTTTCTGCTTTGTGCTATTAAGTTTTAGTTTACATCCTCAGGGATGCTGCAAAATATGTATGCAGTAGGTTCTCTTGTGGCTTGACTGTGTGTTGTGGTGGAGAAGGGATTTGATAATGCAAATGGATTCCCCAGTGTTGAGCCTCTAAACATTCATGTTGTCTGATCCAGAGCAGGCCCTTGAACCCCCATCCTAATTCACTTTTCTTGCCATTTGCCTATTGGGCACATGTGTATGTACATGACAGAACTGTCACTTTTGTACTGAGTCTGATCTGTGACAATTTCTTAGAAATCTGGGAACTCTGATGCTGCTTCTTTTCTTGGGAGATGGTATGAGGGAGCAATTTGAGAAAGCATCATGAAAGAGGTACATTTGAAACAAAGTAATTCTGGGAAAAAGAAAGGATTAGAGAAAATGATCTGAATGATTTCCAGGCTGATGATTACTTGAAACTATCCTGTTCTGCCTCAGCCTTCTCACTGCAATTTTTATGGGAATAGAAGCGACAACAGAAAGAGTGCAAATTGCAAGAACCAATTTTTCCAAATACTTTAAGAGCAAAGAGAAATGTCTGCAGTAATGCTTATTGCAGAGAGGAAGGGAAAAGAAAACTAAAAAGCATGTCTATAAAAGTGTGGAAGAATGGTCCACACTTAGTGGTGAATGTATTGAATTGGTCTAATTTTCACTCCCTTGAAAGTAATTAACCTATAAACTCATTGTGGTTATGGAGACAAGAAGAGCTAAGACTTTTAAATACATCCCATTCTTAGAGCCTTTTATTTCACTTTCATCCCCATCTTTTGATTTTATCTGCAAAGCACTTAAAAGCTTATCTGCAAAGCATTTAACAGCCTCTCTTCCGAAAGCTTAAGTAGCCTTTCACTGGCTCTATGCTGAGAGTGAATTCATTTGCTGCTGGTGCCAGGCCCAGAGATGTGTAGAACATCTTGAAGCTGAGGAAACCTACTGCCTGCAAGAAAAATGAAATGGAAAACCCTTCCACTCCCAGCTTCAACAGTAAGAGAAGCCCTTGGCTGTAAGAAAACCCAGCCCCTTGCTGCCTAAGCATCATTCATTATTTTTAGTGGGTCTCCCTCTGTGATGATTTGAGTCACATTCTTTCATCTGCGTGTCTTTTAGTACAACTCACGACATCCAGAAGTGTTTGGAACTTGCAGGTGATGGATCTGGAAGGCACTGACTGGTGCCCAGGCCTCTGCAAGCAGTGAGTAGATGGAAGGATCATGAACAACACCGCGTGCTTTTGCTCAGACTGTAATGCTGAAAAAGACAAATCCTATTTGCTTTGACTTAGCATTAGAGTCAATGTCTCTGACTCTATTAATTTTATTCAAAAGTAAAAATTGATTTAGTAGGACAATCATATTGATTATAGACAAGAAGGTTTTGTTCTTCATCATTTTGTGAAAAAGAAATCTCTCCAAGCAGCCATCCCAACTCCTGCATTGCTAGGATTCAATTTTATGTCCTAACAGAATTTCCTTGTTCTAATGAAGGTATATTACTTCTGTTGTCTTGCTCTAAGAGACAGAGAGCTGCATTTTCAAACAAATCCAACTGGGTCTGGGTCTCAGAAAATTTTCTACTTTGCAACAATTTAGTCACTGAACCTGAGTGAGCATAAGGCCACTAAATCTAAATGTATGGAATGAAATTCAGACACCCTATAAACACACAATACTCTTACATCTTTCAAATAATAGGAATTTTCTACTTGATTAAGTCAGAATCTTGCCATGAATCCTCTATAATAGTTATGGTTTTTGCATTTCTTTTGTATTACATATAAATGAAAAAAGGTCTGTATTTGTGTTTGTATGTTTTATAAACTAAATGTGAAGTCTTGAGTGCCATGTTCCTTTTTCATGTTCATTTCTCAACAGATCCTTTCATGAAGCTCTTGTTATTGTATGTTCTTCAAGTGCTCATTTGCTCTGTCTTTTGTTTTCCCTCCACCCATATTAAGACCAAGAAAAAAAGGTAATTACTGCTAAACAGCATACTTAAAGTTTGATTGTCTGTAAATTTTGCTCCTTGTCTTTTGGGTACAGCAGAATTCTATGTACCTTTTTGCTGATGCCTGCTGTTACTGCACGCATTTAATATATCTACCAAAAATTGTACATTTATGCATAATAAAATTTTTTGTTCTGGTATTACAAGGCACTGGAACTGACATCAAAGCCATGAAATATGGCAAGGGAAAAAACCCCAGTTTTAAGCTAATTTGACTATTATAACAAACTTCAGCTACACTTTTAGGATGTACATTTATGGTGTACAACATTCAGCTGAGTGGGATTACCGTCAGAGGCAGCTTGAGGCCCTGACTCAGATCCCTTTCAGTGTAAAGGTACAATATATATGTCCCCTGGGCCTCTGTGTCATCCTCCTTGCACCAGCACCATTAATATAAGTGGGTAAATGTATAACTTGCACATCAAATGCAGTCACCAGGGACAACAGCCAGACGGGGTCTTAACTGAATAAACTCTCCTTCTCCTCTGACTTGAAATAAAGCAAAATAAACAGCAAAGGCTACTTAGGGCTTTCAGATGGGATTCATCAAACTTACTTTAGCTTGTGCAAAAGTTAAACACCTGGTAGTAGATAGTTTTTCAGCCTGTTCAGGGCTAAAATGAATCACTGTCAAGAGGTACATGCACCTCCGGCAGGTGATTCATCCCTTGCCAAGGTAAGTATGTGATACAGATGTGATGAAGTGCTGCTGAGAGGTTCCTGACTTTCCACAGGCTCTCAAGGGAACCCAGAGAACTCATGCTCTCTCGTTTTCAGTGCACCTTTAGATGTCTAAAGTTAGTGAGATGAAACTCTGCCAAACCGGCTTAAGAAAAGCACAGTAATGATGTTAAATTACACAGGCTAGCTCTTTTCTTATGAAACCCAGAGGTAACAAGAAAATGTGACGTCCACCAAGGCTTGCCTTTTGCAAAGATTCTGGGCACTGCAGAGAGCTGTTAAGCACCTCCAGTCTCAGGATTTTCAGGATCAAACCCAAATGAGCCAGAAATAAGCACAGCCTCAGAATCAAAATGATTCATCTATGCAATGTTCACAGTGGACAGTGGGGTTAATGTAATGAAATCTCTCCGATTGTTGAAATGAGAAGAGAAATCCCTGTCTGTGTATTCCAGCCCCATTTATTAATCATTCACCATCCTTTAAAGCACTTTTATTCTACTTTTTTTCTACTATTCCATGCTTAAGCAGAATGTAAGGGCATGTTCCTATGAAGAAAATTTGCTGAAATTAGACTTAAGGGTATGATTTGCTACAGTTCACCAGACTCAGGAAATGTGGGGTTAAGGTTGAAACTGCACGCTTGATGCACTGTGTTCTGCTCTGGTACTGATGCTCTCTTGAGGGTGGTTCCCTCATTGGAATGAGAGAAATGAATAAAAAAATGGCTGTAAAGAGAGACAAATAGTGAAAATGAGCAACCACACAACTACACATATGTAGTTCTCATTTGACTTTCAGATACCTGTTTTCTGTCCCAAACCATTACTATTATTTTAGCATGCTGTGAGTTTTGGTACATATCCTTGAAATAAAAAATTCATCTACATTGTCAGAAAATTCCCAACTCCAGTGTACACAGACATTCAGATAACTTTGAACAAGTATTATTAATGCAACAAACCAAGATTTATTGCACCTATGAAGCTGAAAAGACCTGCTGCATTCGCCTGTGGTCTGTGATGTCAAGCAGAGGTCAGATTTGTCCAGCATTCTGCTGTCAAACATGTAGTCCAGCAGTATGATACAGAAGGTGATGGTTTTGTCACTGGAGCAGAACTGAAACCTCAGTTCCTTCACCAGTACAGAGAGGACTGAGATTGAGTTCCTGTGAAAGACAATGGTTGCCTTTTTGTGACATTTGGGTGAAAAAGCTGGTCGAAATTTTTAAAAATAATATTTTCATTTTAAAAAAATGATGTTTTACCTAGATTTGTCAATCATCCATTGAAAAATGTCTTTTGAGGGGTACCCCCTCATTGTTTGACTTGGCATATTTTTTCTAAGTATTTTCACTATGATTTGAATTTTTTTTTAGCAAAACTTAAAAAATGGTTTGTCCTTAGTATCTATAACAGTGCTGTCATAACAGTTGGAATGGCTGCTAACCTCCTTTTTCTTCATGGTTCAGTGTAGTTTTTCTTTTCCCTCTAGCTCCTGCATTTCATGGCATTCTTACGTGAACCTCTACACTTTTTGGGACAAAGCAACCCATCCTTTTGGTGAGAGAATCTTCTCCTAAACAGCTGACACCAGCTTACAGCCTGTCTTGTGTTTCCAGCAAACATAATCTGAGCAAGCCTCTTTGAAACTGCAGCATTTTATGACCTTAATAATTTAATCACATATTTTAAGCTCGAGTGTATCTGGAGTTGATAAATCGGAAAGAACAAATTGCTCCACTGTTTCTGAAATGACAACAGGGCACAAGTATGAGGCAAATCCAAACAAATCAGCTGTTATATTCACTTGCATATTGACAGGCCAAAACAGGCTGTTTGCTGACACTTGGAGAGGGGGGTTTGTGTGCCCTTTGCATTCTGCTCCTCAAGCTGTGTCCGCTGTGTGGTCTTCAGTGACCTGAGTGCATCCATCACATCCCTGAGAGCTCAGCATCGTTCCCCTCTACATCAGTTTGCTGCACCCCTTGCTGACAGAACTACTTAAATTAAAACCATAAAATAATTCAAACCAGAAGCATAAACTGTCTGAATGCTTGCTCTTTAAGTGTAAAATCCTCATTCTTCTCTATGTCTTTAGACCAAAGATGGTGGGGAGAAATGTCCTTTACAACAATGTTTTTCTACCTTGCATTTCCCTGTAGAGACTTTTTACCAGTACAATCCATTTACAATCTCTTCATGCTGGTTCTTTTCAACTGCCAGTTGCTTAGAAATGTTCTCTGTGTTCTTATTTGAAATGAAAGTGACCTATCCATGAAACATCCATGGCCTGACCACCTGGCTGCTGTGGGATGCAGGCTGACAGCTCTCCTTGTTTCCATTTCACCTGTCTGTAACACCAACCTAAATTTTACTGATCACACTCGGGGGTGGCAGAAAATCCTGTTACCCAGGTGTTTTGGGAGAACTGCAGCCTTCAGCTCCTCATCCTCCTTCCCTCCCTGGGGGCACGCGTGGCCTTGGCCAGGGACATGGACACTGCAGCTGCACGCTGTGGATCTGGCCTCAGCGGGTTTTCTCCTAAACACCTCAACCTCTCTAGAAAACAACAAGAAAAGGCTAATGTTTGCCATCTCTTGGAAATCATTACTATTTTAACAGGTGGTTTTCTAATTGTACATGAAATGAGGGGAAATGATGACTGTTGGGGTATATTATTCCTCACAAGTTCTCAATGTATATTAATTTTCTCATTCTTTGTTGACCCACCCAGAAGCCTTTTAGACAGCAAGAGTAGGATGTATGTTAAGGAGAAAAACCACCCAGACAGACACAGACACTGTTTTGGTGTCTGTGGGAAAAAAGTATTGTTCTTTAGCTTTTTCATAGCTAAAAGAAAACAGACTTTGTTTCACGAGTTGAAGACTCTCGACTTTCAAGAGTTTTAGCTCCAGAAGACTTTTCCATTTATTCAAATATTCACCATCTATGGGTACCCTTTAATGTTTTTTTTGTGTTTTATTTCCAGTCTGATCTTAAGATTTGAGTCATAAAGATTATGTAAAAGGAATGACAAAGTTGATTAATGTCAAAGTCAAATTATAAAAGGATGTACTTCCACGAGAGGAACAAGACACCCATTATTTTGTGGATTTCTCCAGTTTATTTGATTTGGATATCTGATAGCAATAAATTCATTTTTGTTACTTTTTTTTCCATACAAGCAGACCAGAAATGTTACAATAACCCTTCCTCAAGTATATCCAGACTTCTGTTCACAAGCAGCTCTGAAAGCAGGATTTCAGAAGCTGTGGCCATAAAAGAGTCATTCTGTGACACCAGTGTTGAAGGATTTTTCCTGAGTCTAATTGTAATTACTTAACTTTTTACAGAAGAGTGTTTGAAGTCATGTGGCTGGATGAGTTTTTTATTTTCTTTTTTGTTATCTTTTTTTTTAAATGTAAGCTTCTAATCTTAATAATTATTATTGACAGCTTGACCAAAGTAAATCTCAAAAATATAAGCAGCAATAGCCAATCTTATATCTTTGAGACACAATTTCTGATTTTTGGTTGCTAAAGATGAGCAAGAAGGGAAGCTAACTGAAGGCCAACTATAATATCATCTAATCAAAACTAATCTCGCAGACCTGGCACAGTCTGGATTTGGGCCAGAACACAAAAAATAAAAAGCTTTACTGGCAGTGATAGATGACCTCAACTGTCAGTGTGCAGAGGGCAGACATTTCCTCTCATCATTTTTGATTTCTTGAAACATTTCTTTCTGATGGCCATTAGATAATGCCATTTCACCTGAGAGGAGTGGCAGGGCCTCCGACTACAGCAGAAAATGGATGAAAACCGATTGAGAATGTAAACTCTAAGAAGTAATGAAGGGTAACCAAGTTCACACTACTGGCCTTTTGTTATCTGAGTCTCAGAAAGGGATCTTTTTTCATTATTTGGATGAGAACTGTCCAGGGATGAATTGAAATCCATCACCGTGACTGAGGTAATTCTGAGTGAGTCAAGAGAAAGATTCAGAAGAGTTTTAAAAAATGTTGAAATTTGCTTTTTTATGAAAACCACTCAATTTTCACCATTGGTACTAAAGCCTCCATAGCACTATCTATGAGTAATGCTTTCTCTAGTCTTTGTTTCAGAAATTCAGTACCATTCTGAAATGGTTTAGACTAAATTATTTATTGATTTATTTAATTAATTAATTTTGTGTGGTCAAGAGCGATGAAAAAATGTATACACAAGAAATCTCCAGTACTGCATGAACTGTGACCAGTGTGGAATGTTTTAGTGTTTCTCTTCAATACCTGGTGTTGTGTTTCTCCCCACAAACACAGCATGCACAACCTGCCAGAATTCAATGAGCTGTCTGTGACGTGACAGGCTCCCGTCACAAGAGCAGGTCCTACAAAAAGAGGAAGGATCCACTATTTCAGGGTGCAAAAGTCTTCTGGAGGGCCAGCTCAGGCCTGTGGACTGAACTTCTTCAGGGCCATAAGCATCCTCATCATCTTCAGCAAAACTGCTTTTTGCAGCTTCCTTTCTTTGGACAATAAAAAAGACTAACAAAGACATGACAAGAAAGAATTCCATCATTTAATATCATACTGAAAATACAGACATAAAGAAGAATCGTGTGGTTTTGATCACCAGTTTTTAACTTCCCAATGGATATTTAACCAAGGTTCTAGATAAACATTCACAGTGCCTCATTCCCCCCTTTTAAAAGAAGCTCTAGAAAGACAAGAATGAGATTTTTTTTTTTTTAACCCAGAGTTAAAATAACTGCAGAGTATTTGAACTGAAGTACAAAATGCTGGCTGAGCTAGAAAAGCTGTTAATTTATTTGGCATGCTGGCTGAACAAACCCTTGATGAAGCCTATGAACTGACATCTGAGGTGAATTTGGACCATTTCATTTTAGGAAAGCACTTTTTTTTTGGTGCAAAATAATGGGTGCTTTCAAATCTGACAAAGAGTTAATAGCAGATACTTAAAGTCTTGGCAGTGGATTGGTATTGTTTTCTTACTAAGAGGTTTTGTGCAATGGTTGATCTCATCAGGAGGGCATTTCCCAGCTCTGAGCAACAATTGAAATCCATGAACCTATAAAGAATAAAATTTATCATTACTGTATTAAGGATATGTTAAAGTGCAGGGCCAATTAAATACGTTTGAATATGGGCAACCAGAGCTTGAAAGGGCAGTTTAATATTTTGGAGTCTAGAAGATGGAGATTTATACGTTTAAATTGGGGTGGTTTTAATATTTAACTGCATAACTGTGGCCTCAAAGCTTTGCCTTTTAGGATAAAAAGTGTAAAGAAAAGACTGGTTCATTTTCTTGTGCTGTAACTACTTAAATAAGCCTGGAGAAGAGAAGGCTCTGGGGAGACCTAAGAGCAGACTTCCACTCCCTGAAGGGAGCCTACAGGAAAGATGGAGAGAGATTATTTACAAGGGCCTGGAGTGACAGCAAAAGGGGGTATGGCTTCGAACTGACAGAGAGCAGGTTTAGATTGGATATTGGGAACAAAGTCTTGTGAGGGTGATGAGGCACTGGAACAGGTTTCCCAGAGAAACTGTGGATGTCCCATCCCTGGAAATGTTCAGTGCCAGGTTGGATGGGGCTTTGAGCAACCTGGTCTAGTGGAAGGTGTCCCTGCCCATGGCAGGGACAAGATGATTTTTAAGGTCCCTTCCAGCCCAGGCCGTTCTAGGATTCTATGACTCACACTAAGAAAAGGCACATGATTCATGTAGTCAAAATGCCATGTTCAATAACTGTTGAATCATAGTTGGAGCCATATATATACATATATATACACATATATATGTGTGTGTGTATATATACACATATATATATATATGTATATATATACACACACACACACACATATATATACAGATATATCTCAACAACAAAATAAAAAAAGGAAAAGAACCTGAAATTGGTTGCAAGTACAGATTTTTTTAGTAGACCGCACAGGGTTTGTTCAAGAATATTGGCCTTGGATATGCCTTTGTTGCAGGTTTAGTATGAAATTTAGTATGAACTTTTTCTATACCCTGCTGAATGACAACTGGAACTGTGCAAAATACTCTTCAAACAATTCTAAAAATCATGACAAAATTTCAATTCAGGAAAAATTCCTTTCTGGCTGAAAACAGGAATTGATATTTCTTACAATATTGAAATTTCTTTCTTTCCTAATTTCTTCTTTTCTTCCTATTTTTTCTTAGCTGTACTGCATCAGTGGAACCTGAGACATTCTATTAATTTTCTGAGATGTTTTAATGACTAGGCGAAGTTGATTTTAGGGTAGTATGAAAAAATATTTGTTATTTCAGTAGAATATTCTGAACATAAGAAGAATATCTTATGTGGAAAACTGTGCTTTAGTGAGATGACCATGTTCTTAATTAATTACAGCTTTTAATTTCTAACTTTTTATAAAAAATTAATTTTTTTTCAACATACTTTGACTTTTTTGATCAGTCCTACGCATACTTTTAGTCTTCCCTTCATGTATTGAAAAGAAGTATTACATGGGAAAAATTAGAGTATAACATATTTTTGAAAGTGGAAATGACAAGCATTAAAATTTTATCAGAGCTGTAACAAATGATGGGGTGCCCCATAGACAGTGGTTGGATGGGTATGGCAAGAACTGTAATCAAAACTGAAGTGTATGTAATCTCTGTCACTGATCACTGCACAGCTTTAGCCTGTTTTCATCAAACTAATTGATGGCAAACGGAGCAGATGCATGATGAGATTATATCCCCAATTTATGGCACAGTTATAAGAAAATATTACTCTTTTTTTTTTTTTTTCCATTACAAGTATTGGAAATTTAGAAAATGCACTGGGTTGGAATTGAAGCAATCTCTCCTGCCTGTCTAATGCATTGCAGATTTTTCTTCTTATTATTCTAAGCACTTAATTTATCATAATCCAGTTCAGAAAAAAATTTAAAATAGTTTTGTTTGATGTATTTTGTAATTAAATCCCTGGCATTGACACTTCTTATGTTTGTTTCTAGGCTATGATTATACATTTAGCATATCTGAGTTGCTATAACTAGAGCAGAAACAGCAGATCCAGAATATTGCTCACACTGGGAAAGGGAAACTATGCAAGGAAGCACTACACAGAGATGTGATAATGCCCAGTATATTCAGTCATTCATTATAATACCCTTGTTCTGACATCTGAAATAGTGACAATACCTTTTACATTTTTATATTTCTCATGAAAACAAGTTATTTTCAGACAAGACGCCTTCAGTGATTTTGAGCCTTGAAAGAGCAATGTGTTTACAGTTTGTCCATGGCAACCAGCTCCAAACAAAATACTAAAAGGAGGCAAAATTTTCCGACTGTAACAGCAGGGGATGGATTTGTGAACAACTATAGCCTCAGGGGAGGTGGGGAGCGTTAGAGCAGGAATACCTGAGATGAAAACTTGTGAGGGATCAGTGGCCTGCAGAGAGAAATACCTGAACGGGAACAGACAAAGCAATTCCAGAAGAAGGAGCTCCCATCAGGAATGATCTAGCCTGGGGAAGAAGGAGACATGACCAAGAATAAGAAACTGGCCAGAGAGTAAGTTTTTGGTGAGGATGAGGGAGAAATGGGAATAGGGGAACAGTACTGCTGGGAGCTTGGGAATAGCAGCAGAATCCAGGAGCGATGCTGCATGAGGGGCTGAGATGAGCAAGACTGTGCTGTGACACAGTTGAGAAAGGAATGTAGGCTGAACTGGCTGAGCTGAACCTGCCTGAAATTAGGGTTTGGACCATGAGCAGGGCAGGGAGACTGAGAGTACAGGAAAAAAATATGAGTATTAAGGACTAGAAAGGGAAGCCAAATAGCTTTGAAACACAGAGTTAGGTGGGGAGCAGAATTAGGAGAGTGGTGGTCTGGAAGGAAAAATTAAGAAGTGCTCAAGTCCAGGGAGGCAGAAACTTGGAAAAGCATGTCTGTTCACTGCAAAAAGAGATTTATCAGAAAATTATATATATGCTCTTCTTTCAAATGACATATATCCTTCACTTTGTAATTCTTTAAGCCAACTGTATTTTAGCACATTCCCCAACTGACAACAGGCAGAAATACGAAATTCCCATATCTCGCAACTTTCAGATCCCAGGGAGTATCAGTAAAATCCACTACTCAAGTAAATTTTTACTCACAGGATAAACAGCCTACTGCTACTGTCTCTTACTCTACTGTCTAAGTGGCGTAAATCTGTGCATGAGAAGGTTCCAGTACTGCTTAATACTTGGGTATTAAAGTGCTGCTCAAAAGTGGAATAAGTTTTTAATTTGCCATTAATAACAAGCTGTTGCTCTCACACACGTGCACATACTCTACCCTGCGGAGAAGTTTTAATCTTGCAAATTCAGCTCTAAAAACGTGTGTAAACTTCAGCACTGACATTGCCCATGACATATGAAAAGCCTCTAGAAGGTGACTATACTGAGGCAAAAGTGCTTGGCATGTCTCTATTCAATGCCACTGAAATGGCTAGAACTATTCATCAAAAAAAATACTTCATAGCTTATTGATTGAGGTGTATTAATAGGCACTTGCCTGAAAGACAGACATAGTCCAGATTGAAAATATAGCATATTGCAGTTTTAATAAGGTTACATTCACTAGTGATTTCACATTTTTCCCCTTCTCCGTGGGACCTGTCAGCTTCTGCTCTCAAAGCCCTTATCCTTTCACACATTGTTATCTTTATAAAGGGGATAAGACAATATATAAAATCCACTTTAGTAAAGGTCTCCCTTCATCCAGCATTACTGCTGAGATCCTTACACTGGCAGCAGTTTACCAAAGCACAGGCAAAAATCAATTTTAATTAGTATTTTTGGATTTAATGAAAAGTGATTACAGAACTGGCATTTTAGTTAATACTGTTGAGATTTATAGTGGGCTGATGCTAATTAATTTTCTGTTGAATTGCTGTGGGCAATGAATAACTGCAATAAAATGGCAGATTTGCTGATAGCAAAACTATATCAGCACTTCAGAGCTTCTTAACAAAAGGGAGCTTAATGGGTTGCAGGTATAATTTACATTACTTCTCATAAACTGCACATTATTGCTTCTTTGTAAAAGTGTTATGAAGAGCCAATTTTTTGTATTTTATAATGAGAGCAATGTCTTTTCCCACAATTTGGTGTCAGCATACGCAAGCCTTCTGTAGAGTGTGATAATGTTTTAAGAACCTCTGGATAGGAAAGATTTTATCGAGT
This sequence comes from Falcunculus frontatus, assembly GCA_013398115.1. NCBI lineage: Eukaryota > Metazoa > Chordata > Aves > Passeriformes > Falcunculus > Falcunculus frontatus. The sequence goes on from VZRV01000346.1 coordinate 203,395, forward strand.
CAGAAAATTAATCTTCCCTTAAATACTTTTCTGTTATATATTGTTGTTATTCAATCATTAATTTTAGTGTTTTTCTCTGTAGAAAGATACAATTGAATAAGGCACTTGCCTTTAGACTTTCAGCAGTGTCAGAAGGACCATAATTTATTGTGGGCTTGAACAATGCCCATTTCTAGAAGGATCTGATTCCATGTCAGGCTTCCAGGTGCTGTCCTAGAGCCTACAGCTTTGGGAGTGTTGGACTTCATCTAATTTTTTCCAAACCACAGTAGAACCGTCACAGCCTCCCCAACTTCAGAGCAGTCATTATTTGTGAAATGTACACACACCACCCACCTGAGTCAGGAGAGCGCTCTTCATACACCCCGCATCAAATTCCAGCTGCCCAGTGGAGCTCATGTGCAAACCTGGAAACCCTGTTTTTCACTGGAGCTGGAGCAGGGGAGGCAATGCTGTGGGACAAGCAAACATTGATGGAGCACTTGTGTGACTGACCTCCAGGAGAGGCTGACCCATGGTGGGTTGGCATTGTGAGCAGTGAGAGATGCATCTGCTTGTAAGTGCAGGACAAAATAATTGCTCAGGAAGGAAGGAATGGCTTCTACTCCAGACTTTATGGAGATATTATGACACCAGCATCTGTCCTTGGTGAAGGAAGTGCTGCCAAAAGTATTAAGAAAGTAATGAGTTCCTCAAATAGTGAAAGCAGCTGGCTTTGTTTTCCTGGTCAAAAACAGGCAAATTCCTCTTTTAGGTTTATATTAGCATTAAGCTTTTTTTGGTAGGTATGAAGAATGGAAACTTGCATAATTTCAAACAAAATCCAAAATTCTCCTTTGAACTTTTTGGCTCTAGTGTCTGAGACCTTATAAAATGCACTAAAAAAAGAAAAGTTTCAGAGAAATCACAGCATTGCCACCAAATAGAGGGAATTAGTGTCCCAACTTCAAAGACAGGTCCAGCTGCAAATGCCTGTCCCAGCCACCTTTAACCCTTCTAACACATGAAGGGATATAATAAAATTGCATCATATGGTGCCTACCATAAATTGTTTCAGACAGGAACACTGGAAAATTTTCACATTTAACAGAACTAGCAAATACGGTTGCACCTCATCTAAGATAGGTAGTCGTTTGTTAGTGGTAGTTAAAGTTTTAATTAAAACAATATGTGATTTAATTATGATAATTATAAGGACATTTCAAACGTATTTCCTTATTCTTTGTTGTAAGTATCAGAAAAAATACAACAATACAAGCAAAAATGTCTTCTAAAGCTATTGTAGCTTTAGGTATTGCAATACATGTGATGGAAAAATCTTGGAGAGCATAAGGATACTAAATATTGACATCCAATAGAATTAGGAAGGTACCTAAACATATTGGAAAAATCTTTCTGCAAGCCCTAGATTTGAAGCAGAAGCAGATGAGATATATCTTACATGCAGAGTTTTTTACAGTGATGACTGGTTTTATTCTGGTTTAATAAAGAAATGACATTGATGTGATTACTCTATGTATGCAGGCATATGTGTGTTTATTGCTACTCTCCTTTTAAATATCTTCAGAATCTCCTGTCCAATTTTGATCAAATCGGAGAGACGAGAAGATATTAAGCTATTAAGTTCCTACAAGTGGCTGAATAGGGGCAAGAGATGCTACTTGTCTACAATCAGTAACCCTACTGAGGAAAAGGCTCAAGCAGGAGCTCATCCTTCAACAGGCATCACGGCATCACAGCAGAGAGACTTTGAGATAAAAACCCATCAGGCATCATTAGTTTTAATGCTCACAGACTGACTTGGTTCTCCCCTCCTCCCTCCCTGCCCAAATACGTGAAAATTGGCTGTGGGCTGTTTTCTGCTTTGTTTAAATAATATCCATTTGCAGGCCAGATGACACATTAGGCACTACATTAGTCTCCATGACTGCCACTATAATACTGACGGCCAGATTGTTGCTCGCTCAGGATGGATGCACAAATGGAGAAAGGTTGTGTGTGCCACTCTTCCAGTATGTCCCTTGCTACAGAGAGGTAGCAAAACAGCTTTTATTTGGTCATGCAAAGCTGCTCATTGCTAACATATCCATGGCAAAAAAAAGAAGGAAGAGGCTAAATCCAGCTTCCCAGTCACACTGACTCACATTCAGATTATTCACATTATTAAACTGGTGTGAAATGAAACAGTTTTATCTTTCGTCTAAACAATACCATCAATATATTTGTGTTCAGCAGTAGAGAATCCTGCAGTAGCACAAGCTACAAACAATCTAAAGGTTGTGATGGTACTTGCGATGCAGGGATGCTCGGTCACCTTTTTCATAGGAAAAAGACATTCACTAGCATATTAGTGGGCTTTAGTGAGTAGTATGGTCTTCAAGAAAGGTGTGAAAACTGGAATCTTCCTTAGAGACTGAGTAACAAGCAACTCAAAGTAGTCAAATTGTCACGTAAACCTGAAAATGAAAGACTCGGCCCACAGTAACACTGTCACTTGAAGCTGAATGTTAGATTTGATTAACATCCACTACATCACTGACAAGCTTCCTAAGTACTGAAGCTACTTTCAGATGGTAGGAGATAACACGAAGCTTGTGTGCTTAATGATTTAGATTGACATCCATTACCTCATCCATTATTCCGGAAACTGCAGGCTGTCAGTCTCACTTCAGTGCCTGGTAAAGTTATGGAGAAAATTATTCTGGGAGGTATTGAACACCTGGAAGACAACACAGTTATCGGTCACAGCCAGCACAGCTTCATGAGAGGAAAGTCCTGCTTATCAAACCTGGTTTCCTTTTGTGACGATAACCCACCCAGCTGATCAAGGGAAGCCAGTTGACGTGATCTTTCCGGATTTCAGTAAAGTTTTTGATACTGTCTCTCCCAGGATGCTTCTGGACAAAATGTCCATCCCCCAGCTGGATAAACACATCGTGGGATGGGTGAGTGACTGGCTCACGGGTCGGGCACAAAGGGTTACAGTGACTGGGGTGACATCAGACTGGTGACCTGTCACTAGTGGGGTTCCATGGGCTCCATCCTTGGCCCTGTGCTCTTCAACATCGACATAAATGACCTGGACTCAGGACAGGAAGGGATACTGAGCAAGTTCACAGATGATACAAAACTGGGAGAAGCTGTCAACTCCCTCCAAGGCAGAGAGGCCCTGAAAGAAGACCTTGACAAATTAGAGAGATAGAAAATCTCCAACCATATGAAGTACACCAAGAGAAAGTGCCAGATTCTGCACCTGGGACAGGGCAATCCTGATTGTGTGTACAGTCTGGGGAATGAGAGGCTGGAGAGCAGCACCATGGAAGGGGAACTCGAGGTCCTGGCCTATGGAAAGTTGAACATGAGCCAGCAGTGCCCTGGCAGCCAGGAGGGACATCCGTGTCTTGGGGGGCATCAGGCACAGCATCACCAGCCGGGCAAGGGAGAGGATTTTCCCACTCTGCTCTGCACTGGGGTGGCCTCACCTCGAGTGCTGGTGAAAGGCATTAAACTATTGGGGAGTGTCAAAGGAGGGTCATGATGATGGTGAAGGGCCTTGAGGGGAAGTAGTATGAGGATCAGCTGAGGACATGTATCTGTTCAGCCTGGAGGAGACTGAGGGAAGACCCCGTTGCAGTTACAACTTCTTCATGATGGCAAAAGGGGCAGGCACTGATCTCTTCTCTGTGGTCATCAGTGACAGGACCTGAGGGAATGGCTTGAAGTTGTGTCAAGGGAGGTTTAGTTTGGATATCAGGAAAAGGTTCTTCACCCAAAGGATGGTTGGGCACTGGAACAGGCTCCCCAGGGCCACAGCACCAAACCTGACAGAGTTCAAGAAGTATCTGGACAACGCTCTCAGGTACATGGTGGGATTCTTGTCCTGTACTGGACTAAGAGTTGGACTCAGTAATCTTTGTAAGTCCCTTCCAACTCTACATATTCTGTGACTTTGTGATCTAGAGTTCCAGACATGCAGCATCCAGGAAACTATTTAAGTTTTCGAAAGGTTTTTACTTTCTGGTGGGTATTGGTCCTCTAGCAAACCTATTGTGCTTGTTTTGGCTGGGATAGAGTTAATTTTCTTCATATTGGCATGTATGGGGCTGTGTTTTGGATTTGTGCTGAAACAGTGTTGATAACGCAGGGACATTTTTGTTATCACTGAGCGGTGCTTGCACAGCACCAAGTCATTTTCTGCCTCTCACACCACCCCACCCACAAGGATTTGTGACAGCTGACCCCAACTGGCCAAAGGGATATTCCAAATCATACGGTGTCATCATGAGTAACCCAGTTCCTTCTTCTTCCCCCAGCTTTATATGTTGGGGGAAGAAGAAGGAACTGGGTTACTCACGATGGAGCCCTGCTGTCCTGGAGATGGCTGAACACCTGCCCATCCATGGGAAGTGGTGAAAGAATTCCTTGTTTTGTTTTGCACATTTTTTAACTCAAAAATGACAAATGTTTGACTTCTTTTGGGCAACTTTTCCACTTGGTCAGCAAACAGTTTAATGTGCCTAACATCCCCAAAAAGTCAGATTGTGTGGAGTAGCTCTTGATGCAATTTTACGTAGTCACTGGGATGGAATTCACAGCAGGCTCAAAACCATCCTCTCCACACCCCTTACACGCTGTGTTTCACACCCCTGTGAAACAGGTTGGAGAGGAAAATAACTGCTGGATGCTCACCTCACACAAAGCTGTTGAGGTTGCCAGCTGCTTTACAGCAGGCTCCACCTGCAGAGACTTTAAATTCGACTCCTGAAAGATGTTGATTTTAAGCACAGCTTTGTGTTTGGCCCGTACAGGAGGTTGTTCCCACTGCAACAAGTCCACAATTTAAAAAGGCAGCTCTGACCAGCCGTGCCTCTCCATGGTTCTCTAGTTGTTCTTTAGCCATCCTCCTCCTGTGCTGGCATTTTTCTGGCTCTGAAAAACAACATTATGTTCCAATACATTTCCTGTCTGAGAAAATGCCACCCCCTTTGCCAGTTTTGCTGCCCTCCAGCTGGCCATCATTCTCCACACCTGTCGCTGTCTACTGTTGTATGGGAATGGCCGGATTTGAAGAGGAGGGAGAACCATTTGGCATTAGCTTCCACTCGAATTCCCCATTTTTCTGATGAGCAGGTCTGTGAGAGCAGCCTTTTGCTCCCCTCTAATGTGCAACACGTAAAGGACCACAAGACTCAGAAGACAGAGATGGAAAAAAGCCTTAGCAATGGAATTTCATTAAGCACGTGCTCAAACTGAAGCTGATGAGAGCTGGAGCACCTTTTTCTGGGCTTTTGTGAGTTGGAACCTTGGCCTGGCGAGTTCTTTCTCACTTTATGGCTTCATAACCCTTAATTTAGTACCTTCCCCGAAGTCCCTGAGTGAGTGTTTTTTTTAGAAACTAAGCAGTTGCTCTCGAGTTGAACCCTGGAGTTGTACAAAGAGGAAAACCCCTTCGCTCTCTACTTTGCATTCAGCACGATGATTTCCCACACACACTCCTTTGTTTATAGCCCTTCAGCTAATTCTTGACCCATATGATACTGTTCCTATCTAAGGCAATTAAAATAATTCTTAAAACAGGGTATCATGACACACTGATTAAATGCTTCACTTCAGCTGAAAAAGCCACACTTTGCCTACCCTCCTAATTTCATAATTCTGGCAAAGAAAGCAATCAAGATTTCCTGGCAAGACTGAAGCTTTGCAGATTGACATGAATGCTTCCAGCAGTCCTGTTATCCTGTTACATATAGGGCCAACCTGAATCCAATATAAATGTTTTGCATGGATAGCATGTAGCTGTGCAAAACACACTGGAGTGCCTTGGGAGAGGAACCAACCATCAAGTGGAAATGTTCACTTCTACTGGTAGCAGAAGGTTGGTTTCACCATATGCCATTTGCACAGCTTGGATGAGCACACTGGAGGATAAAAAAGTTGAAACTAATCCTCCATCCATGCTTTGTCTCTGGCTCGCCTGTCCCAGAGGGAGGATCAGCAGTGCCCATGACTCTTGCAGGTGTCAGAAACTGCTCTTCAAAGAGAGTGGCAACATCACCACTGGCAAAGGGCAAAAGTGATAACCAATTTACTAGGTACAGGGGGAAAGAAAATGTCCTCTATCTTCAGGAACTGGACAGGCATCAAAGATCATTAATGAAATGTGTAAAAATACCACTGCACCCAAGAAATTTCTTTTCCACCTCTCCTTGGCCCACAGCGGATGGCCAGGTACTGTCTCAGAAAGTGCATGCTTGAAAAAATGGCCTGGCTGGTACCAGACCCAGACGTGGGCAGGTTCTTCTTCCCCAGGCTGACACCACGAAATTTTGATGTTGGGTGCCAGCTGCATTTAGAAACACAGAACTTGATGCAGTACCATCAGAATGTTTGGCGTCCATGCTGGTCTTATGCACTGAGGTCATGTTGATGCTGAATCTTCATGCTGCCATCAAAACTACATCACTGTCCATTTCTGAGCCTACATTTATGCAAATGTTTTATGTATTTCCTACAATCCTTTCCCATATATGAGTTCTGTCCTGCGAACTCCAGTTCACTGACCTCCAGTTGCACCAATTCAATTTTTTTAATTGATCTATTAAACACATTAGGTCACAGAAGTGACTTTCACTTAAAACCAAAACACAACCAGCATGTTGGAACATGCTAGGTAAAGTAAGTAATAGTGTAGTCAGCTTCTAAGTCTGTACATTCCCCACTCTCGGGTATTTATCTGATTCCAGCATCTGGAAGAAAATATTATTTACATTAATGACTTAACCTGCCTTTAAATATATTACTAATTTATAGTAAGAAAACAGTAGATCATGAACAGATCTCAAATAACTTTGGAATGCAAAAATCAAAGTAAGGGATATATTTATAAGTAATCCAAAATGAAGCAGTTGTTTACAATTCTTCCAAATTTTGTATGTGCATTATAACACTGTAGAAAATATGACTCACGTTTGAACTATGCAACATACCTAATGAGAGCTCCCTTAAATTTTTATTTATAAACTTAAAAGAGGTGAAAACCAAATTCTTAGCTTCGAAGATTCTCAAGCTTTGCTGTATTTCCAACGGAGATTTAAATTTTGTAGCAGCATACAAAATTAAATGAGAAAGTAATCTGCTAGTGACCTGCTCTGTTTCATCTATTTAACTTTCTATCTATCTCAGAAAGACAGTTCAATTAGTTTATATATATATGCATATTTATAGTAGTGAAGATGGCAGAATCCCTTGTATTTCCATAAAAGTAAAGAAAGTAATTTCATTATTTAAAAATTAATGTCATATTTTAAAGTACATTTCCACCCTCAGCAAGACTAAATGGCCATTGTTCAATTTTTGATAGTAAAACTGGTTTTATAGAGGAAAGGAGGTTTTTCACTGCAAATGACCCTTTCTGCTCGCAACAGTGCTATGAAACTGCCTAAATACAATTATTCATGGACTTCTGGCAGCAGAAAAAAATCTGGATTTAGAAGTAAGGGGGGGTTTATTAATCCTAGCCCCAACATTTTAAACTAATAGAGAGTGTTTGATATCAGCAAATGCTGACTTTTAAGCAATATCAGGCATATGTTAGCAAGTGAACATCAAATTGGCTCACTGAACGCAGATCCTGGTGGAGCAGCGTCGCATCATGAAACAGCACAGTGCTCTGACTTCTCCACAACAAAGCTGAAATCCAATGGGCCTATCCATCACCTCTGGATGTGTGTGGATAGGCACTCAGCCACTGCGCTGCTTTGCTCCTTCTTGGCACAGGAACAGGGCTCTCAGGTGCCTCCAGACTGCTGCTTTTCCCAAGCAGATCCACGAAGCTGCTCATTTTCCCTGTGCAACTGCTGCTTTATGCAGGCTTTAAATATGCAGATCTGTAGCTTCCATCTGTGAGATTTTTTTAGTCCTTCCAAAGAAAATCTTTTTCACTCCTCTCTTTCTCTTTGTCCCACGTGGTCTGTACTCCTGCTTTATCACTTACTGACCCTCTGGAGATAAGAGATAAGCAGAGATGACAGATATTTTTGCTTAGCCCTTTTCTTCCCTCCCTCACTCGCTCTTGCCTCTCCTCTCTTCCATGTACAAGGTGAGATTCTGGATCTGCTGAAATTCATTGTACTGTGAAGTTCTTTGAACTTTGAAGTTTATACTCGTGGAAATCAACACAGCCGAGGTGCCTTACTGGGATAAGCTACCCATGATGCACCTATTGTTATTAGCTGTTTCTGACAAATATTCCTTTTATTGCAAAATCCCTGCACAATGGGAACACGAATTACATAAAAATGGGCAAACCTGGAATACAAATTAAACTTCACTACCATATCAACCATCATCAAAGCCTGAAAATTTAAGGTAGTCTATTGGCAAAATTAAATTTTAGTTGTAGTGTATTTGTCATGATTTCAAATTTCCTCTGCATGCACCATGCATGTTTGGATATATTTCTAATTCTCTCACTAAAATGTTGGGAGATAGTCTCCAGAACCAGCTAAATGGTACATATTTAAATAATAAATTTAAATAGTAAATTGTCTGATAAATGGAAAGGGCAATCTTCAATAAGGACAAGATAAGTTTCAGCACACCCTCCTTCTCTGAGAATGGAAGACTCTTTGGATGCATCAGCTCCAGGGTCACATATTTAGAAATATGCACAAGCCACTAAGGTAAAGAAGCCATTTATGGCCTCTGTCTGCCCTGAGGGTACTGTGGGAAGCCCACCGCTACCTGTGCAAACGCCTCTCACTGATGCGAATGTGAATCATCGTATTTGAAATGCCAGATCTCTCCCTCCATACAAGAACTGGGACCCCCAAAGAGCTGTTCAGGACAATCCAGGGTAGGACTGCAATACTTAAAGAGCCAAATCCTCCCTTAGTTTCCAGTTTCTTTGCTTCGAACCTAGCAAAATTCTTAGGGTCTGATCTTGCCTGTGTAAATCTGACAAGATTTGTAACAAATTCTTGATGACTTTGTATTTTCATATTCAGCCACTTGATTTAAGTTTTAGAAACTGTCTAAATTCTTGGAGTGGTAATGGGTTAGGATAATAAATTATTTCTTTAAAATAGAGGAAATAAATATGTTTGAAAGTATGGATGCCTGCAGGGTGTTTGTTTGGTTTGGTTTTTTTGTTGCTTGGCCTCTGAGTTTCAGAGATTTTTTTTTCATTGACAAAGCCATGGTGCAATAGACTAGATGTTTTATGAGCATATCAAAATCTTAAGCACTGGCAGCAATTCCATTCATTGAGCAAAACATAAAGATGTATTCAATTGTCTACTGCCATAGTTCTCAGAGAATTGAGAAATAGGAGCAATATGTAATTAATCTTTCATGCTGCAGTTTAAAATAGGCCACGCAATTTAATTTTTATTTTGTTTATTTGCTTTTTCTCTTTTTCTTTAAAGTGTAAATTTGCACATCACCTAAATAAATGTGGAGTCTATTTATAAGATGGGTTTTATCAGCTGGTGGGGTTATTGATATTTCATTATTGTGGGACTCACAACATGCAAAATGTTTTATCATCCTCTTTCAGTAAATCAAAGCAAGTTATTTCTGGAAACATCCCTTTGTGGAACAAAGGAGGAAAGCACCTCTGTGCTTCTACCTCTGTATTTTCCATCCTGATCTTCTGGCAGGTGAGGTTTGCTCTCTGAGGAGCCTGTCAGTGCTAACTCAGCTGGACAGATGGGCTGCAGTGCTATGTGAAACATTCCCTTTTTCCTAGTATTTCTAGTCCTTTCTGGCTGAAAATTTGAGGAAGCTGTGACAGGATGACCATGCCAAGAGATTGGGAGCTTATGCACGTACAGCTAAATCTGATTGCCAGCAAACCCATATGAAATAAGTGAAGGCAGAGACAGAACAGCTCTTTTGCATAGTGCTGTGACAGCTATGCAGAGAGCTGTGCTTGAAGTAAGAGGACTTTCTGGGAGTTAAATGGCACAGTGGATAAGATGGAGACTACTCACCTAGTTGTATCCCCCACTGTACTAGTTTGAAAACAAACCAGTGAGAGACACCAAGTCAGAATAACAATTTAATAGGAAAATTAAAAATGAAGGCAGAAACACACTGGTTTAGGTCAGGATACAACCCGACTCCCTGTTAGTCAGGGCGGTGGTAGCAGTCCTGTAAAATGGTAGCTGCAGTCCTCCTGAAGTGATGGCTGTGGATCTGTTGAAGCAGTGATCCTGTAGAAGGGGCTGGTCTTCCTCAGAAGGTCCAGTGCTGGCTGTGTAGCTCTTGTCCTCTGGGAATCCAGTGGGAGAGGCTGTTTCTGCTGTTCCAAACCCCAGGTTATATGCAGATGGGAAACGCTCAGTTCCTCCTCCTGGGCAGAGCATCTCACAATGGGATGGTGAGTCACGAGGCAAGGCATTGACGGGCCCATTAACAGGAGACAGTCGGTAGGAGTTATCTATGAGTCATGTGGCAGGGTCCTTGATTGCCCATTAACAGGAGATAGCTCCCAGAGGGAGTTATCAGGGATGAGTCATGGTACCAGATAATGAACACTGTCCCACCTGTTTTAACAGCTTATGGAGATGGTGATAGAATACATGCTTTTGGTTACATCTTACATTGCAACCTAGGACAGTAGAGTACACTTGGAGATAAATCCTACAGATTGCAGCTGAAAGATCCTTTTCAGAATTTTGCATCTCCATGTTGGGAACAGGATTTAATCAAAATGTAATTGCATTAGAGTTACTCTTTAGTTATTTTTACAGTTTTTCAACAAATTTATGGGGGACGGATAAAATTCGAGTCAATACCCACTATGATAAAGCAAAGAGATCACTCAGAAAAAGATATACAACTAAGAAGAATATCTGAGCCAAGAGTATCTGAAATGTATTAATAAATACTGCTGATATTCTATCCCATCTCCAGTGCCTGGCCTCTTAATCCATAGCCCCATATTTTTATTGATTTTATAAGAGAGATAATTGGTTCTGGAATAAAGGGTAACAGTATAAGCTCTTGCTACCCAGAATTGCCAGAAAACAGGTGAGTAGCAACCCAGCTGGACCTCTCAGCAACAGACCAGCCAAAGTTGCCTGGAAAAGGTCAGAAGAGCACCAAACACCACCCTGAGTCGCACAAAAGCTGGCACTAAGAACAGCACAGGATTGTGACTGACTCGAGGGTAAAAAGCTGCTGCAGGCAGAGGAGGCTGTGAATGAATGGGAAACCCTACATCCTGGAGCAAAACCAGCCAGGAGAATATTCAGAGGAGATGTCCTCTCTGCAGAGCAGCATGAGGATCTGATGCTGGGAAGCCTTTAGATGCATGTGCTTATGTGTACAACTGTGTATTAGGACAGAGAAAGTGAACAAGAAACCAATACAGACTACGGATAAAAAAAAAAATCAAATTTTAGGGTACTGAGCACATAGACATATCTTTCCAGCTGTAGTGGTTGTATACATTTGGTGTTTCTTTGTGCCTATACAAGGCACTATCTCCTACCAGAAATGCCCACTCAAGAGGATAAGAGAAGGTAGGAATGACACAACTGGGGTGAAGAGGGAGGGGGAGACCAGGTGCACTTAATGGTCCTCAAATTCCATCTCTGTTCAGCTGAACACAATGGCAGTAGGATGTGGCTGAATGCAGGTCCATGGAGATGACAATGACAAAGCTAAATTGATCATACAGGCAAATACCAGTGTATTTATGAGAACTATCTCATACATAGATCTCACAGTGATTTAATTATTGCTCCAGCTTTAGGGACCAGTCACTCAGAAGGGAACATTGCTGCTGCAGAATACAGTAATTTTTGTAACAGGCTATCATTTGTCCTTTTAATGCTGTCTGAGAAGCTCATCTTTAGTCAACATTTGAGTAGGAAAACAGCTGTGGTAACTGTGTGGTTTATATTGGCAAGCAGTCACTTCTTAATGCTGATGAGGGTAAAGGTTAAAATTGAAACATCTATTCCAATTCCAACCATCTATTAGGAAACAGAATTTATTGCCCCTATATACTGTGAAATTTGGCTTGGCAGAAATTACAAAAAAAAGTCAAGAACTGCTGCAAAGATGTGCCAACTCTCCTATCAGGAGAGAAGTATCATTTGTGGAAAATACACCTACCAGAAAGTATAGTAAAATTGATGGAAAAGTTACTTAAAGCTGACAGTTCCACCTGGAACTGTCCATGCCAGAAATAGCATACCAGGAAATAAATCCCCAGAAAAGGGTACTTTAGTAGAAAGGACCAAAACAAATGGCAAAGAAAGAGTTGCTTTCAGTTGTTCTTCTCATATGTCTCTGCTACAAAGAAACAAAACCATTTAATTTTCATAATTGCACATGCAGAGCAGAGAGAGTGGCACATTTAGGGAGAAGGGGGAGAAACATCCTACATTCCCAGGGTACCAGTGGGGTACATGCTGATGACATCTAAGGAGGGGAAGCTGTCCAGAATCTGCTCCATGCTTCTCTTCCCCAGAAGTGTGTCTGCACCTGAAAAAGCCTTACAAGAACAAAAAGCCTCAAGTTAGGAACAGGTCAGCAGAGCCATCTCAACAACCACTCTCACATCTTCCTACTGCAAACACTATTGTCTTCTTTAAATCATTGTACAGCTTGCTATCCACAGGACCCTAAAGGCAAGTCAAACAGGAACACTGAAACTAAAGCGATCTTTCTCATCACTTATTTTATCTTCAGTTCTGAGTGTCACCATTTATATATATTTTTTTTGGTTTTGGTGAGTGTTTCACAGCTGTTAACAAACTTTAATTCTACTCATGTGAGCAAAGGAACTGCTATTAGTCTCATTTTTTTTTTTTTTACACAAGACAATTGAGACTGAAGACGAAATTGACTGTTAATTTTAGTTTTCAGTATGAGATACATAACCTGACTTTTCAGGAAATTCGGCATTGTTAAGCCCTTTGTGTGTAGGTCCATATAGCATCCTGAGGTAGGCCCAGGGTTAGAAATGTAGTTGCACACTGCTGTCAGCATGACACGGTCCATTAATATTTAAGATCTGTATCCCACTAATTTCTCTGTATGTTGATATTAAAATTTGTATTTCACCAACTCCAGTTGCAAAAGTGAGTGCTCAGCACTTTGCAAAGCTGGTATCCATGCTGCAAACTGACCAGCCGGAAAATGAGAAGGTCTCAACTGGTCAAGGCTTGTAAAAATACTCCTTGGAGTAATGCACCGAACATCATGCAGAAACACTTAGGATAGATATTGTTCATTCCCTTCCTGAAGTCTGCTCTGTTTATTATACTCCTTTCAACAGATGTAGAAACATTGTCCAGTATTTTGTAGACATAGCTACATATCACTTCGTTACTCAGGAGATATATCCTGCACAATTTAAAGAGGAAACTACCTATGGAAAAAGGTTCTGACTGAGCTATTGAAGCATATGGACAATGAATGAATTAAGGTTGCACGAGCAAACGTAATTGTAGCATTCTCTCGCTTGCATCCTTGATCCTCTAGCTGCTTTCAAACCTTGACTGAGATAATTTCTTTTTTGTTCTTCCTTTAATCCCTTCATTCCCTTGGGATGCTCAGTAAGGGAGGATTATGCTGACACCCAACCACATCTTCCTATAAGCTTACATATGATCAGCAGCAAGCGGCCTCGATCACACCCATACCTCCCAGGGCCACATCAGTGAAATGCTGTGCTGGTGTGGACTATGCCAGGTGTTGGATCATGGATGAGGGCACCTTGGCTGTCACAGTCATAATTTCTATCTTCTTTTAATACTCATGCATCCCACATGTCAGCTAACTGAGAAAACATTGGTGCCCAGTCAATTTGTTTACATCCTGTGTGGAATGTTTGCTGATGTGCCCTTTTGAGGACAGCAAACAGCAGCGGCCTTTAAAATGCAAAGGATTTTCTTGTGTGTTATGTCCTGCCTCCGAGGCAGGGCAGCTGAGCTTTCTGTTAACAAATCCCTTGAGGTGAATTAGACTGAAACAACACAGATTGACTGGTATATATAGATGAGGCAGATTTGTTTTAAAACTGTGTGATTGCAATGGAAAGGAGATAGCAGCTATTTCAGTTCTTTTCTAGAAAAGTGTAAGAATACCAGGAAAAAATATATAAGTTAAAAAAAGAAAGGGAAGGAAAGGACAGAGATAGTGGAGGGGAAAGATATCATCGACCAAGGGTAAAGAGACAAGACTTGATAATTTCAATTTCGATGTCTGTGGTTGGATTAATGGTCACAGTCTTGATTTTTTGGGGGTGAAAGCCCATGAAAAAAAGAGTTCATCAAGCTGTACATATTAAAATTACCATGGGAACATCTAGATGCCTCCTCAGGAAGGAGATTTTTCATGTCTTGTACAACTCTACGGAGCATGTCCAGTCTTCTGGTGGAGAGTTCCCAAAAGAGTCAGGGGGTGCTTTGGGGTCCTTGGTAGTCCATAGTTCCCTCTAGAGGTATGACCGCCGTTGGACCCTGCTTCTCTGCAGCTGTGTCTTACGGGGAAAAGGGGAAGTTGGCCCCAAACAAATTACCCCACTGTTGCAGTGGTCATGGCTGCCACAGAGCCAAACAGTGAATTGCAAGGCCATGACTCCTGGCGGATGGCCACTGAAGTCTAAGACTCAACCCTTACCTAGGGCAAATACCCACAGGCTCTAGAGTCGCTATTCTACATGTTGGGCTTTGATTGGTTTACTTGGTTCACACCCAGTTTTATGGAAAGAGTTTTTATACATGCATTTCCCTGTTTGAATATGTATGTTATCTAGAAGTTGCTACTTCGTTCGATGCCCTATTGGCTCCGGGTTCTAAGTCCCTCCTCCAAGTTGTTGCCATTGGTTATTACCTTGTTAACTCCTCCCCTCTCCTTGTTCTGGATTGGTTGTTTCCCTTTTCTCCACCCTTTATCCCCCCCCGTAGTATAAGAACCCTGGACCCTTCCCTGATTTTGCTCTCTGTCTCTGGACCCTCTGGATTAATAAATGCTCTGGAACCCACACAGAAAGCCTCTCTCTTCTTCTTTACCTCCACCGGTGCTCGCTCGTGCTACTGGCTTAGGGCTTGCTCCTTCGGATAAGGAGCCAGCCAGAAAAGATTGCAGCCACTCGATTTGACATCCGCAGGAAGGACGCTGTGCTTCCTAGGGCAACCCTACAGACAGCATCATCCCACCTCTGTAGGATCTGCTTCTTACTGGACATTCCCCTTGATTGGTTTGAAACATCTTATTTAAGACATCATGTTCCTAAGTGTCCTGGATGCAATCAAACCCAGAGAAACCTGGATAAGGGTTAGGATGCCACACTTGTGAAATTGCTTTCCCAGAATCTAGTGTAAGGCACAAACTAGCTTAAAGTTGAGAAGCTTTTTCCTCCCACCCTCTCACAGGCCCGAGTATCTATCACGCTGACCAGCAAATTCAGAGGACAATAATAACAACAAAACCTGAGACATGCTAAAAAAATACGTACGTAGAACTGTGATTTTTTGAAGAATAATAGAATATGCCCCATACAATGAATTGCTGGAGATCTCAACCTCAGATTTCATTTTGTGAAAAGAGATGTATCTCTTAAAATATATATGGCTTGTTAGAAGGAGAGAAATGGATACCAAAGTTTCAGGCAGAGATAAAAGGCATTTATCACAGAAACTCACCTGAGGGAGAGGAGAACTGAGCAGAATTTGCAGACAAATTTAATCAGGTGCAGGAGTTAATAACTTGTAGTTCTTTGGATTGAAAATAAACCAGGCATCGGTAAATTGTTTGAAAGGAATTCCGCTTTTAACTGGAGTGCAGTGGTAACTTTTTAAAATAGATGCAAGTAAGTAGCCTGTAAAGACATGCTGTTTCATTTTGGTCAGATTCTGTGGCTTCAGTTAATCTGACAGAGATGTGTCCAAGAAAACTGCTGCAAATTTCAGTAAAGGAAGCAAGAGGTGTTCATTCTGTAGAGAAACTATGAAGGTTTACCAATTACTAAACAAAATCTTTAAATGAAGACTTTTGGTTTTGTTTTTAGGTTTTTGGCTTCTGTTGTTAAAGAAAGCTATGATAACAACAAGATTTGATGGGTAAAACAAAATCCAGGCTAATTAGAAATACTCAGAAGCTTTCACACTAGTGTAAAAAAATCCTCAAAACCTGAACAGGGCTGTTTTTATTCCTGAATCACAGCTGATCTCACCCTGTTAAAATGTTACAAATCTTGCATGGGGAGAAGTATCATGGCCTGAGAATTTCCAGATGTTTTCCTGGTCTTCATCAGTTATTTCCAAAATCCAGAAATGATTTGTTTACTGGGTTGCAAAACTCTGTTTGTCTGTACTGTGCACATCTCCAGCACTGACCAACACAATACCAGCAGACATTAGATGAAATTGCAATAGGGCCAAGAGATCAGAGGCTTCTGGGGAATTTCAGCATTTCTTTTCTGAAGCAGATGAGTGGCAGGTGGTTTCTGTCCCCATCTCTGTCTACGTCAAGAAAAGAAGCATAGACACTTTTGGTGCTCCAAAGATTTGAGCTCTCCAGAACTCACCCAGCCCTTAGATTTATTACCTCTTGCTATCAGTGGAGCAATTCCTATTGAATTCCCTCTGGCTTGACTCCCAGTGGCCTCTAGGAAATACCTTTAGGAAATTTTTTCCTGGGCTTACTTTTCTCTTCCCTATCACTGGCATGGACAATATTTGGGGTTGGTTTCTGAAGGAGTGCAAGGAATTGCCTGTCAAGATCTGTGAGGGACTTTTACTGCAGCCTTGAAAGGGCCAGGAGGAGTGGAGGACAGCAGTTGTGTCAGAGCAGAGAGCACCACTGAAATGTGTCTGATTTGTGTGCTGCTAGAACTGGAAGAATTTTTAGGAAGCAGAATTTCTTTTGCAGAATTTTCCTAACACTGTATTAGAGAAAGGGAATGGGATTACAACCGGGAATGGGATTACAACCAGGAAGGAAATTCTGGGCAAACCTGTTCTGTTACAATGGGGTCTTTAATGAATGGGACAACTAGTGATTTAAGCTGATATTCAGTCAAAAGTTTTATTTTCAGCTCAGTGGCCCCTAGAAAGAGGCACTAGAACTGACTCAGGAGAATCACTACTCCTTGTGGCACTTTGAGAGGACACAGGTCAGCCTAAATTTTCCCGACTCTGCATTTAGAGTTTGGTAATACATTTTGGTAGGGTTACAGGCTAGCAACAGATTGTGCTATTTCCGCTGTACTGTTTTTTCTAACTAAGCACAGAAGAAAGTTCAATTAAAAAAAACCCAGCTAAAAGGAAATGATGAACTATACCAAAAGATAAGTCATTGTTGCATTGACTTTTAAAAGTGAGGAAGGTGGAGATTTCTCTGCACTAGAATCAGATTACCGAAGCAGTAAAATGAGGAATTAGGAACAGAATAGATAAGAGTCGAAGAGACTATTAAAAGATTACAAAGTCTAGAAACTGATAGAATAGAACAATGACTACTCAACCTATATTTCACACTCCTAAAGCAAACTAGGAAAACATGCAAGAAACCTTTCATGGATGTACCCAGTATTAGACTATTCAATGAAATAAAATTTAAAAAAAAATTAACCTGATCTAAAACACTTTTCACTCCAGGAACAAAAGTTCTAAATATAGTCTTTGGACTAGGAATGGGAGAATTTTGGATACTTTAAGAAAACAAGTGTGTACTCACAATGTCCAATGAACATGGGCTATCATCAGTCATTGATATATGTGTGTACACATGTTCCTATCCCCATATGAATGTGTGCTATTTTTTGCAGCATTCAAAAAATATTAATTTGTACAAAGCCTTATTAAAAAAAAAAATCATTCCCTCAATTTTATTATGTGTCCTGTGATACAGAACATTTTTCTTAAAGCCCAGGTTATGGGGTCAAATATTGCATAAAATAACAGCAGAAAAGGAAGGAAAAAAGATTTTAACCCTCTTGGCTATAAGCAAAAAGTTGAAAGCATGAAAGGAATGCAGAATAAAAACTCAGAATGTCAAAATGATCCTCCTTAAATACAAATATCTCATCACTTCAGTTCTAATGTGATTATTTTTGCAGGGCTTGCCCTACTTTTTTTTTTTTTTAACTTTTGGGATTAGTTATAGTGCAATGTATTCACCCTTAGAGCCATTTTGATGACAAAAATGCAAATGAGATTAAAGTGCTTTTGTGTTTGCCTCTCTGTGACCCACTGAGGGCTTGACAGAGAGGTGACTGTTTCAGTCCCGCTCTAGAGACTTCCTGAGTTTACAGATTCTTGTTTCTCCTGAAGAGGAGAGAACAGGAAAAGGATGACTCTCAAGACAGAGCAGGCTGAGCCATCTTTCCCACTGGGGGGCTTTGGGAAACATCAGTGTCTCCGGGCACATTATGTGTTGTCACACTGGCTGTACCACAGACAATCTATACCCACCTCATCCAGCATGTTCTCACTAGGTACTGATTAAAATACAGTCATTAAAGTAAAAGTTTTGTATTTTACCCTTTCAGGTTATGGCATTTATTTGTGAATTTTATGAATTCCTTTTTTTTTTTTTGGTGAAATTTTAGCACTGCCACCATTTTTCCAAATGGATTCAAGGAAGGATTTTGAGATATCCCTGATGATAAGCACATTTGGGGCACCCAGCATTGTAGGCCATGTCCGAGGTCATGAGTTCTATTCATGAGCTGTACAACCTCAACATGGAATCAGAGAATCACAGAATATCCTGAGTTGGAAGGGACCCGCAAGGATCTTTGAAGTCCATCTCTCGGCCCTGCACAGGACAGCCCCAGGAATCACACCATGTCTGGCAGTTTTGAGAGTATTTTTTTATAAAGAGAACATTTTGCTAGTGCTTATTAAAACATAGCCTAGTCTGAGATCCCAATTTTCCGAATGAACAAACTCTCTACTGCCATAAATTAGTGACGCATATTTGTAATCAGTTTCTCTCTGATGTATTGACTAGGACTAGCCTGCTGATTTCTCCTGCTATACCAGAATTATCATGAATTATGACAGAGTATCTCTTGTGGAAATGGTCCAGAGTCCATGTTTTTCTGTGCAATGCAAAAATACCTACCAGGATTGGAAAATTTCAAAACAATTGTAACAGTAATACTAAAGCATTAGCTATAAAATGTAGGAAAAAACAAGGAATAATTAAAGACTTAAAGAAAGAAGAGAAGGAAATCTTGAAATCAATTGAAATGTGATGGAATCCTGCAAGTATGAAATCTGCTTAACTGCATGTTTCATTTGAAATACCATTAAGGTGAAATGCACACTACTTACAGAAAGCCCTGTTACTTCCCTTGCTACTGCTCTGGGGAGGGAGCAAGGAGTGGGTTCAGAGAGCTCTTAGATAGAGTATCTTAATGGATCAGGGTCTAATTGCTAAGCCCCTGGACTAAACCATCATTTTTGAAGCTGACACCTCCAGATGCTGAACAAGCAAATCTTTCCAGCAGGCACAAAGCCTGGAAAGGGATATTTTAGAACTCTACAAGGATTCTATGAGACATTCTTCAGGGAATATGGAGATCATGGATCTTGACTCCCATCCCCAAAGAGTGTTCATTACAGGCTGTACCAGTAACATGTCTTAGATGACACAAATCAGACTACCCTCCCTGTCTCTGTGGTGAATCACTGCTTAAACTCCAGGCATCTACTTTCTGTCCAAGGGTGTACTTCATTCTAAACCTCTCTCCTTAACCCAGGAAATTATTTCAGACTTGTTATTCAACAGAACAGCTTAGTGCTTCCTTCACTTTAATGAATCATTTTTATTAAAAATATGCATGTCAGTTGCATGCTAAAGAGAGAGAAAAACTTTGACATGTGTTTAGGGTCAGTCATGTCTGCAGCCTCGCCTGGAGCTCATGGGAGCGAATGGATATGCCCTGGTTTGTTGGAGTAGGTGTAGAGCTGTGGTATCCTACCACTTCTAATAACCCCCCGGCAAAGTTGTGTGGGTTTATGGGCTCACATCCCAACTCATCATGTTGCCCGTTCTGCAGGACAAGGGCACTGAACATGTGCCACACACAACTCACTCGAGTTTGGTATTATCAGCTGGAGTTCGGTAAAATCCTAATTACAGCCCATCTCCCAAGAATGGTTGATGTTATTTTCCATTGCCTCCTGCTCCCACTCTCCTCACTCTCCCCTCCCTGCCTGCTGAGCTCTGCACAGGCCTTACAGAGATAATGTCAAGCTGAGAGAGAGGAACTCGCCTGGATTACACAGGGTATGTTGCATATATGTGCACATATATAAGCATGTGCCTTTTCAGATATGAGCTTGAAAATCATAGAATCACAGAATGATTTGGATTGGAAGGGACCTTAATGTTTTTTAAAGGAAAAAAGCAACACCACCTCTTCATTACTGTCAACTGTTACATTTTAATGCAATAAATACACTGGAAAGCAGCTCTAGACAAGGCTGTTACAGTATAGAGGTTCCACTTCTCCAAAAGTGCTATGATGTTTGTTTCTTTTGTTATTAATTAATTGTATTAGATTTTACAGCCTTATTAGAATGGAAATCAAAGAATTAAGCCAGATGTTACTATTCCTCCAATGTATTCTTACTGTAAATAATTTCTTCATTGATAATTAATTTTCAAAAGCAAGTCTTGGGCATTGTGACACTACTTATTAAAAATGCAAATATTAGTATTGGTAAGTTATTCTGTACTGTTTAAATGTTAAGACTCTTTTTTAACCTATGAAAACACTACAGGACTAAACACTATATGGATTTTGTTATGCTAAATATAAAAGATAGACAAGAAACAAGACAGACTTGTTTTTCCATAGTTATATTAAAACCTCACAGTAAATCTTGAAAAGTAAGCCAAAGCTTCTGTGAATGTAATACAGTGTCTTTGCAAGTGCTTTAATTTGGGATAAATCCTGCAGTGCTATAGAGCACTACCAAAAAGGGAATCAGTAAGACCACAGGAAGGAACTGGAGCAGTTTCTCTAAAACACTGATCAGGCAGGAATGAGGAGCAAGAGCTTCAAGCCACTGGCAGAGGTATCAAAAGTAATAAGTTCTTACTCATCTTAGAAAAAAACCAACAACATTTCAACATCTCATCAACCTCCTTGGGTATTTTTAAAATATTTTGGGTTTACCCAGAGTGTCTTAACTGCTCTTCTCATGCTTTCATTTCTCTTTTGCTACATAAACCAAAATAAAATACTCTTCCAGGAAGAAGGCAAGTTTCCTGCCAGCACTGACACTCATCTATTTAAAATTTTGACAAGCCCAATGTAAGTGGGCCCCATATATTACAGAGTTATCTGACATCATTCCTTCAAAGGTCTGTTAAGGTGATCTAGCTCAAAATAATTATGTATATTCAGAATATGCTGATTCTAACTGTGCCAAGCATCACAATCAAATAGAGAACCATAACAGACTTAAACACAGCATTAAATCCAATTCCCAGAAAGAGGGATCCAGAAGTTCTTTTGTTCTTTCATTCTCAATAAATGAGACATGTTTTTCCTGTTGATGGTCATGGTTAGGTCCCTTGCAAAAAATCCCATCTGCTTCTACAGAGGAAAACACTCTCTCAAAATGGTTTATGTAGTAACAGAGACTCATTTTATGGAAAAGGCTGACAGTCACTGTATGATGTTTGGGTTCGGAAGACCAGGATTTGAGGTGATCGAATGAGAAACTTCAAGCTGTAACAAATACCTGTGTTCTTTGTGAACACCAGATGACACAGACTAAAAAAATACTGTGAATTCATTGGTGTAATAATTTTTTGGGCACCTGAGCTGCAAGGTCCTGTTCCTTGCTCTCACACTGGTGTGCTTGGTGGGCTTAAAGAGATCACTTCAACCTCAAAGAGATTGTGTGTGTCTTTGACAAACCTTGATTTTTACAGCTGTATTGTGAAGTGACTACGACTGTTGCCTTTGTAAAGCATTTTGACATCTAATGATACAGAAAGAGGCGACTTAGGTTCCCAGCTTCCTAGTGTTGTTCTGTACCTTCAAAATGCTGTGGACTGAAGACTCCAGTGTGGAGCACAGAAGCAGCAGAGGAAGCTTCTGGGTAAGAATGGAAGAACGCAGTCCACAGCAGTTGCTTTCTATAACAGAATTAGAGACACAAGCACAGAGCGTTTATCTTGTTCCTATTACCATCCACACAGCAGCATGTGGAAAGAATACTTGTGTTTTTATCTACAGATAATGCCTCAACCATTTGCTCCAGCCTTTCATTGGAGGCACTATACATCAGGGACTTCATCTCCAGCCCTGTTTTGTCTTAAGAGCATTAAGGCGAGGTGATGAGGAGCAGAGAGGTTTCTGATGGGCCACTAGGGAAAGGAGTTACTGAGTGAAAATGTCAAGGTAGAAATTCTTGGCACCGTAATCAAGACAGGCTCTCAGGACTTTTTAAAATATGTCTTTAAATCTACTTACAGTCTGGCTGAAACCAGATTTACAGTCTATTTTTGCAGCTGCCAGTCTCCACTTAGAAAAGCTTTAGTGTTGGATATGGATAGTGCACTTCAAAAGGTAGACAGAAACCTTTGAAGTGCACATAGACTGATGTGAAGGGTTGCTCGAAAGTATGGGTTTCCTCTGACAACTAAGGTATTTAGAAATGTTGGGATCCCAGAGGTGCTCAGGATTTCATCTGTCTAGGTGGACAAAGCCTTAGATTTCACATCTAAGTGTGTTTATGTATTTAGAAAGCGTATTTTCCATATTTACCTTGTTTCTGTATGTGCACAGGTGAGGGAAAGAAGCCACCTATTTACATTGGGACATTTTTCCATTTGAGAATTTGTTAAGAATATCTCTGAACTTACAGGAACACACTTGGAAAATATCTGTATGGGCCAACTCCTGAATCAGCATAAATTGTCGTTAACAAAGCATATCTTTTAACATTCAAATTTTGAAAATGTGCAAAATCTGGTATTTCATTACCTTCTTTTGAATAACTTTTTAGAATGTTTATAGTATTTATCAAAGCACACACATGGAACCTTAAATTGTCAATGGAGTAGGTTATTTTATAAAATATTTATGTATAATAATCCTTCTGAAGAGGATGAAAAGATTTTCTTCAAACTACTCATTGACAAAACCTACTTCTTGTATTTATAGAAGAGCTTTTTTTTTCACTTAGGTCAAATAACTATCACAAAAAATAAATTCAGGTACGAGAAATCCCCTTGTCTGTGACAATTAATGGTAATAGCTTATTTCAAGAGTATTTATCTGGAGATGTATGAAGGCAGCTAACTGAGCAGATTTAAGCACTGTTGGTACTGTAGAACAGTTCAGTACTCTTGGCTATTGTATTTCTACTAAAAATGAGAATTTGAAATAAAAAATGAATAGTTACAGTATAGCTAAAATTACAAAAGAGCGTTTAAAAAACCACATTTTTACTTGCATTTTTCGGGGGTTTTTTTTCAGAGTTCTAGCAACATGTTGAATATAGAAGTTTGAGAAAAAAAGGCAAAATAAGTGTTTTTACTGGAGGCCTGCAGAAGGTTTATTGCAAAAAGATGAAATCTGGACAAATATGTTTTGAAACTATTTCACCCGGCTTAGCTACAACAGTGTAATTTATCAGGTGATTTACTAAGAATCTGCTGAAGTACACACAACTTCCTGTTTAAATTTTGTTTTGGTGTAAGTCTGCTGTTAATTGTCAGTTGTTGACCCATATCTACTTTGTAACATCTTTTAGTGTGAGAATGCCACTTTTATTAATAACTGGAAGTTCATGGAAAACAATATTTAGGTGTGCCTATATACTAGAAAAGAGGCTTTTTATTTTTACTCCAATGTTTGGCATTCAAAAGGAAAAACACTTTGACCCTTAAAATAACCTCACATATTGTTAAGGAAGCACTATAAGTACCCTTCTACTGGCTTTATTCCCTGGACTAAGAAGCGGAAGTTAAGCACACATGTAGAAAACAAACAAATTTTAAGTTGATTTGATTTTAGAAAGCAAATATATTGGAGGGGTTTTTTTTTCCTTACAGCCAATCACTTTTTGCTTCCAATATAACAAGATAAAGGAAAAAGAAGTGTAAGGAAGCTCACACACATGGAGCTAGATCCACCAAAGCAGGAGGACAGTTTTGCAGCAGTTTGCTGGGTCAAAGCTGACCTTAAAACTAGAGTAGCTGGCAGCTGCTGGTTTTCTGCCCCATTTCAGCAACCTTTGAGCAGTTGCTGCAGTAGTTTGTGCAACTCCTTCCCTGCCATCAGCACAGGGGCTGGTGGCCAGGGCCACTTTACTCCTGGCTGGTCTCCAGCTGCTAAAGCAGCTGGCCCCTTGAGGCTGCTGGCAATCAGTGAAAATCAAATCAGCCCTGTGCTGTGAACTGGTGCTGGAGTGAACTGATGCTGGGAAAGCACAGAGTTGGTATATTGTTCCTTCTTGGCCAGAAACATAGATCAGCATTTTCAGACGACTGCTTTCTGTCTCGAAAGGTGCTTCAGTCTGCTTTAGTGCTTTAGAAATTTCACATTTAGTCACATACATTTAGTCTTATTATAATGAAACTGGAGAGATTAAAAACTTGTAAGAGAAAACAGGCCAAAGTTTTAGGCAGCTTGATTCCAGTAAAATTGTTCTGAATGAAAATTTAACCTAAGGACGTACAAAGGCAGCAATATTTACATGGCAGGATGAAACAGCTTCTGGAACAAGTTTTGTAGGGGGAGGCAAAGGAGAATGTAGCTATGCATACATGTCCTTGGTCTAGTGCTGGTCAAGTTTGGTTCTTTTTCACATGAACAATAATAGAATAGATAAGGGGACCTCGTGTCAGACCACAGAAATAGGACTTTGTCTCATAAAGCTGATTCTGATTTGATTTTCACTTAGCTGGAAAGCCAGAATCCAGCTGAGTGGCAGAGCTGATCACAACCTGGTTAATAGGTAGTAATTCCAGACTTGTCTCACTGTCTCCCAGGGCACTTGACAGATGAGAGATTCGTTTTCGTCTTGTGTGTCTTTTTTCCCCTGCCAGACTTGAAGGATAGAGAAAGAGAAAAAGAGTGTTTTGTATCAGTCCTCTAACTCTATCCATTCCTTTTGTACTGAGCCCTGCTGCTCACTCTGCTCTGTGGCAGCTTTTGTAGGTTCCCTGCCCTATCTCTGTAAATCTAAGTCAACATTTCCAGAGAAAGTGCTGCTTAGTAACTTCAAAGGGTTATTCCTTCTGTCTTTGTCTGTGCATGGTACAGCCGAGTAAAGAATAAAGAACAGACACAAAGTGACCCAACCCCCATACTTGTATTGAAGACTATAAAGTGATGCTTGTCCAAGAAAATGCAGTTTCTTTGGCAAACATGCTGATGCCAGGAATATTAAAATCCCCAGAGAGACTGGGCTCTTTCTAAGGAACAGTTTTCCATATTGGATTTCACGTGGTGAGAACCTGGTTCTTTGCTTCATGCATTAACTGGAAGTGCAAATTCACTGTGAATTGATTTAGTGGTCTGTCAGCAAATATAACTAGAGCAACACCAGTTTCACTGCACCTCCACAACTTGCTTCACTTTCCATCTTCTGAGCTTCCCAAGTATTGCTTCACTGGCCTTTGCTGCTATGAGATTTATCTTCAACATCCCCAATTCTTCCTCTGCAGTTAAAGTTTCTCAATTGAGGTAAGCAGGTATCCCACACATGATGCTCTGTTTTTGAGGATTGGTTGGTGTGATGAAGTATTGCAATGGGAAACAGTAATTTCTTTCTAACTGGTGAAGTTCAAAGGGAATTGCAGGGAATTAACTTCCCTGACTGCATTCCTCTAGAAACAGCCTGTCTTTGCGAGATTGGTTAGACTTCTCTAGAAAGGCAAACAAAAAGGCCTTATAACAAAGATGCCATGCACAGAAGAACTAACACAGGCCACTGGATCCAAATGGGAAATTCTGGTTAAGATAATCACAAAGCAGTCCTGTGCACCTTAAGCCTAGGCGGAGCCAATGCCTGGAGATACTGACTTCTGCTGAGTCACTTAGTGACTGAGAGGGGACCCCATCAATGTCTGTCAGTGTCTGCAGGGAGGGGTCAGAGCATGGACCAGGCTCTGCTCGGTGGTGCCCAACAATGGCACAAGAGGCAATGGCAGAAACAGATGCCCAGAAGTTCCAGGTGAACATGAGGAAGAACTTCTGTCCTCTGCAGTGACTGAGCACTGGAACAGATCACCCAGAGAGGGTGTGGAGTCTTCCTCACTGGAGATATTCCAGAACCATCTGGACACAATCCTGTGCCATGTACTCTGGGATGACCCTGCCTGAGCAGGGGGATTGGACCAGATGACCCACTGTGGTCCCTTTCAACCTGCCCCATTGTGGGATTTTGTGATCATTATAGCAGGTGACTGTGGCCTCTTTGGTTTGTGTACAGGCTCTACCTTTTCAATTCTAGCCTGTGTTTGAAAAAAATAAAGGTCTCGATTCTGTCCTCTAAAAGCTCCCATTACACATGTGATGGCTCAGTGACCTTCCACAAGGTTTCCCCAGTTTCTTCTCCAGCCACCAGTAACTAAATTCCCGAATGTATCTTATTCATCCACTATCCTTCAATACTGTCCATTCTTCCCCAGCAACCAGTGCCACCTTCTCTGATCTGAGCCACAAGGCTCTCATTCTGACCATTTGCTGTTGATTCAGAAGTTGGCCTTTGTGCAAGCATGGATGACAGCTTTGCCACTTGCATCTTGTTTTATACATACTGGCATGGTGCACCTCATTGCAATGAAGCAAATGTCATTGTCACAGAATTCAACAGTTTTTTTCCCTTTGAGAGACTGCTGTTCTTGTTATCATGCTTTTAACTACTGGAATTAAAACACTAGAAGCAGAAACAGGGCCTTGGTAGTTCTGCAGAAATGGCGAAAATCTCCCTGTCTCAGCATTTAGCACGGGCCAAAGAGAAATACAGTATTTGGATGGGATTCCTAATCAGTTATCTGCACAACCCAGTAGCTTAAATAAATTTCTACTTCTCAGCATCACATCTACCTTATTCACAGATGTATCACATTGAAAATCTTCCAAAAGTTAAATTGGAGATGCGAGAAAAGAAGAGAGAGAGAGAGAACCCTCAGTCTCATCTTACCCCTGTCTAGAAAATTCAATACAAACATTACATTTGGACTGCTTTGCCTTGACTGCTGATTGACTGCTAAATTCACTACTGGCATCTCTACCTAAACACATGCAGGGAAGACTCTGGCCCCCTATTCTGAAGGTTCACCCAACTGTGCATCCATAAAATTGGAATGGCAGCAGTAATTTGGCTTTCTCTGGCTCTTTCAGTTTCTTTCTGGGTAAACCCCAACTGCCTTTTAGAGAGATTTGCTGCTGCTAATTTTTTTTAACAGACCATCTGTCTCATTTTGTATTCTAGAACATTCTTCCGCTTTTCTTGTCATGCTTCCAGCAGAGTGAGAAGTTAGTTGGACTGCTCATGATGTAGATAGTTACCAGACTGCTGTTCTGTTGCTGGTGAAGCAGAAAAGAGCAAAGGGCACCCTATCTACATTCCCTTTCCCTGGGCAGGAGCTCCTCCACTCCTCTCAGCAGGGAAGGGTCTTGGCACCTTCATGGCTCCCCCAACAATTCTCTTACACTGCAGACATTGCAAACCCCTCCTGTAAAGCCTTAGGAGTAGACTGGGAATAGCACAGGTAGGCAAAAGGGGCCAGGGACTTTTTCTCGCCCCTCCCCAGGGAGAGTGTAGCTCTTATTGTCGTCATGCCCACTTAGCTGGACCATATCAAGAACAACATATTTGCTGCAGATCTCTTAGAATTATAGAATCATAGAATGGTCTGTGCTGAAAGGAACCTTACAGGTCATGTAGTTCTGTCCTCCTGCCATGGGCAGGGACACCTTCCACTACACCGGGTTGTTCAGAGCTCCATCCAACCTGACCTTGAACACTTGCAGGGATGGAGAGTCCACAGCTTCTCTGGGCAACCTGTGCCAGTGCCCCACCACCCTCCCAGGAAAGAATTTCATTGTAATATCTGATCTAAACCTACTTTCTGTCAGTTTGAAGCCATTCCCCCTTGTTCTGTCATTCCATGCTCTCGTAAATAGTCTTTCTCCATCTTTCCTGTGGGTTCCCTTCAGGAACTGGAAGGCCACAATAAAGTTACTATGAAGATTTTTTTTTCAGGCTGATCACTAAACACCAGGCATAGCAGGGATACAACAAAATACTCTTTGAAGTGTGAAGCACAGCTGGAGAGATTTTAAACAGTGCTCTATGCTGTCCCTTCAAGCCAAAGGCACCCTCAAAACAGAAGATAGGCAGAAAACAATTTTATTTCTCTACACATCTTGTCCTGACACTCATACGTTCAACTGTTTTCAGCTAAAGTGGGCAGGAAAGCTGCTAATTATACAAACCCTGTGGATACTGCATTCCATGTCAAAAAATTGAAATGTACAAGAGAGAAATGAAAACATGAAAGAACTTACTACTGATATAAGACTGTATGGCATATTTTGCTGTGAGTCCTTCACAGAAATCTGGAAACACTGATAATCCTCATTTGGTTTCAGATACCTAGGTTGTTGCTGTTTCCCTGAATGGTTTGTACAGCCATTGGAGAGAAGGATTTTCTGGAATATAAATAATCTATTTAAGGAATCCACCTTAGAGTAAGCTGAAGTACACCCTAGAAGTGTGCATTTTCTGTAATTGCACAGTGTAAATCACTAACACTGTTGTAAATACCTTTGCTGCAATGTTCTCATTCGACCAGGTAAGTCCCCCCTAAAGAAACTGTTGGAAGAGTTCAGGAATAATCACTTAGGAAGCCATTAGAATTTGACAAGAAAAGGAAGGTGCACGGATGCTAATGGTAGTGATTAGTGCTCTAATTCATTGGGCAACAGGATTATCACATCTGTGATACCTACTTGTGAGACAGAGCTCCATCAGCAGGTCACCACTCTCTGACACTGGCTCTGATTTCTGAGCTCCAACCTCATAGAATCATAGAATCATGGAATGGCCTGGGTTGGAAGGGACAGTAAGGATCATCGTGTTCCAGCCCTTCTGCTGTGGATAGGGAGAACTTCCCCTAGACCAGACTGCTCAGACCCCCATCCAACCTCGTGCTGAAAACTTCCAGGGATGGGGCATCCACAACTTCTCCGGGCAACCTGTTACAGTGCCTCACCACTCTCACAGAAAAGATCTTTTCCTAACATTTAATCTAAACCTACTCTCAGTCAGTTTGAATCCATTCCCTCTTGTCCTGTCACTATCTGCTCTTACTCACTATGGAAATTCTGAGCCCACCTGGCCTGTCCAGAGCTTCATGAGGCTTTGGAGAACCACAATAAACAGGACACAAGACAGATATAAATACAGGAGGTGTGTGGCAGCAAGGATGAAAATGAGTCCTACAGAAGACTGTAGAAAACCCTACACATGGCCAATGTAAGGCCTGTGTGCATCCTATGTCAAAACAAGAACTATAGTTCATTGCTTTGCAAATGTTTGCAAACACAGTGTAGGATGCACAGGCAACAGCTGAGGGATTCTTTGCAGGAGCAATGGCAAGCATTTCTGCTGGGCAGTTTAGCCTGGAGAAAAGGAGGTCCAAGGGAGACCTTATCCCTCTCTACAACTCTGACAGGAGGGTGTAGCCAGGTTCGGGTTGGGCTCTTCTTCCAGGCAGCAAGTGACAGGACAAGAGGAAAAGGCCTCAAGTCACACCAGGGGAGGTTCAGGTTGGACATTAGGAGGAATTTCTTCACAGAAAGGGTTGTTAAACTTTGGAACTGCCAGGGAAATGGTGGAGTCATCACCCCTGGAGGTGTTCAAGACTGACCTTGGCACTTAGTGCTATGGTCTAGTTGACAAAGTGGTGATTGGTCAAATTTTGGACTTGATGATCTTGGAGCCTTTTCCAACCTAAGTGATTATGTGACTCTGTGATCATATTAATATTAAAATTGAAAAAAAAGTGAAACATTCACTGATTTATGCTGAGCACAGAAAAAGGCATATGGTGCCAAAAGTGATGCTTGCAAATAATTTATTTTTATTGCAGGGTCACAAAATAAAACAAACATTGTCTTGTTTCTCTGAAATATAGGCAATGGGACAAAAATCCTGGAGAGGCATTAAATTGGAACTGTTGTGAGAGCAGCTGAACATTACCAGGTTCAAGTGTATCTGTCTGCTCTTTCTGATCAGAAGATGCACTTCTGGAAGGGCAGTTTATACTTTTCAGGACACAGGTGAATTTTCAAAACCCTAATACCAGAGAAAATATAATCCTACTACAAGTTCATAATTTATGCCTTTATAAATCTTCCTTTACCTTATTTTACTTCTTCTATGAAAGATGACATCAAAACAGAATAATTCCTAATGCTAGGATTGGGCCATATAAGCTCCAAACCCAGGTAACCTTACAACTTAATTTATCCTATATTTTTACACTACTTACAGGGGAAAAATTACTGGGGAGTTACTGTATTCCATTTTTGCTGCCTAAATTATTGCCAGGCCTCTGAAACCAGAGCACAACTCTAGTTATGTTTTTTCAATCTTTTTGGAAAGCACCTTTTCAAGGCACTACCATTTGGGCTCTTTTTATTTCACTGAGGAACTTAACAACTTGATAGGATGGATTGAACATGATGAATACAGAAATAACCTGCTTTCCTGTCTGGAAAATGTAGTGAAAACATAGCAACTGGTAGCTTTGAGAATGTGAGTGATACTGAGATGCCAGTTCTGAAACTATCAGACCCATAACTGAATAAACACATTTAAATACTGTGTAGTGGAAATTAGATGCCACAGGAGAGAAATGAAGCCAGCAAGTTATTTCTCTGTGATGTAGCTAACCACAGTACCTTAAAAGCATTGATGTGTAAAACTGTTCAGTGTTCATGGGTTTTAAGTCTTAATAGACAGCTTGGGGCTTTAACTCTGCTGAGGGTCTGTAGCAGAAAGCACAGAATTAAACTGGCTGAAAACAATTCAGGGGGCAGTTTGGGGTCAATGGCGTAACAAAATAGGGTTAACATCGTGGACTGGTGGCTTGTGTTTCAGTGGGTGTGAGCAAAACCAAAATGCCACTTGCACAAAGAAAGGAGGTGGTTTTGGCCTTTGTCCATTAATATAAAAACTGTATAACTTTATCTGTGACAGGCCAGCCTTAGCTGAAACTTCCCATAAACTGATTAGTGCCATGGTCTAGAGGCACCTGGCAGACCTATCATCTACTGAAAATACAGAGATAATTTTTTCTTTGGCTACAAATGGATGCAAATTGAATGTTAAACTGGAAGAGTCACTGGGGACTTGCAGAGTGAAAAATAGATAAGTGAAACTAAAATAAAAGTGTCTGACAGGATTTTTCATTTCTGAGAGCCAACAGTACTTCATGATGGGCAACAAAGGAACAGATGTGTTGTAATAGGTTGCTTCACGGTCTCAAGACATTAATCTCTTGGCTGGACACACTAGTGAGGAGCTGGCAGCATTTCTTGTGAAGTCAAGAAAGAAGAGTCAAAAGCAGCATTGAATCAAAGTGGCCACAAGAACTGGGACAGCCAGATGCAATGAACAGTTCGCTATAGCTAATGGTCTGGCCAGAGCTCTGGGCACTGGTAGGTACAACCAGCACACACCCCATAAACTTCCTGAACACTGCAAGGAGCTTTTTGAGAGCATTATAGAAAGGTGTTCCATTGAAGTGTGACTAACTTTGGGCTTGGAAAAATGGAGCAAGTCTCTGGTCTACAAGGACTAAGCTTCTCGTACAGAAAATGTGAGCCAGTAAAGCTGCAGCTCTTTGGCTGAGCGCTGGACTTCGGGTGTGGAGCTGAGCTCCCAGAGGTCCACACTCTCATAGCATGGGACAACCAGAGATGGCATAAACCCAGACACATCTGCCCACAGCTGCAGCCACAGGTGACTGCCTGTGACCCTGCTCATGCATAGGTTCATAGGCCTTTTCTCAACATGGCTAAAATGTAATTAAAATAACAACACTAAAACTCACTTAGAAAACAGCAAAATGTAAAGACAAAACCTTGTCGTAATAGTAAATGATCATAGATTGGTTTGGAATTTAAAGATAATCTACTTCCAACTCACGATAAATTATTTGTTTTCATAGGTTTGTTATTTTCTTTCCAGTTAAATGTGGCCATGGGGACGAAATTGCCCATATAGAGATACGTATTTTATTAAGGTGTTATTAGTTTAGATTTGACCATTTTTTATCAAGTTTATAACCACACAGATATAGTTCACATTTTATTTACAGAGACATATTGATTTTGCTGGTTCCTAAAAGGCACTTGGAAGACATGGTAATGGAATGGGAGCTGCTTTTTCTTTCAGATCAATTAGCATGAATTTCACAGACTGTATAAAATGGACACATTTACAAAGTTCAGCATATTCCTACAGCTTCTCATGCAGCAACAGCAGCAGCACCTGAGCCACTTAGCACTAGTGACACACTTGCTGGAAATGCTCGTGAAGAAGTGAACCATCAAGCACAGGTTTTTGGCAGGCTCTGACACAGTCTAACTGAATTAATTCTGCTGATTATACCCCCTGCAGTATTTATTTGATGAAATACAAATAACAAGAGCTGCTGCACGTATCCCTCTTCTGAAGGCAGCTCTCACTGGAATGTTTGCCCAGGTTTAGCCATTGCCATAGGACAGCCAGCACTGCAGAGGTGGAGATTCATTTGCTTAATTGTTCTTCCTTGTTTTCTCCAGCCTTACCTTTATTCTGTGCAAAAACTGGCTGAATTATTCCTGTGAAATACTAGCTAAGAAGTTTATATCCCTTTTTTCGTTGCTGTTTACCAGATTGTCCAACCAGATTGGTTCACACAAATCAATTGCATCTTTTGTTTGTTCAGTGAATGTTAAGATCCATGACCTTTATGATGACTTCGTGTTACTTTGTGATTGATCATTAAAATTACATTGTAACATTTTGAATGCTTGGCTAACAGACTTTGATAACCTTCCAACCAAAAGCATAAAAGATGAGATTTTATGATTGAATTAATAAAATTGAGGGCTGCTAAATATTTTTAAACATTGATCACAGCAATTTTGGTAATTGGGTATTTTCAGAAGTTTCTGATATTCTCATATTTTTGAATGAAATGAAAAATATAAGACAGATTTCTTGGTCATTAAAGAAAAAAAAAGGAAAATAAACCCCCCAGGCCTAAAAATTCCGATTCAGAAGGGAAACCCTGCTACTTCATGCAAATTGGGGTTCATTCTGCTGCCTGTTCTATGAAGTGATCCCCTCAAACTGTATCTCTTTATGCACTATGAACAGGACTTGAACATCAGCTAAAACACAAGCTGTATTTGATAGGAAATAAGAGATAGACAGGGAGTCCAGCACAAAATAAGAAAATGGCAATGTTGGGAAAACAAACAGGAACAGTTAAAGAAAAGTTTTCTAAAATAAATTCAGTATATACATTTTAACATTTCCTAAACTGTCAATATTTTATTATTACTTTCTTTTTTTGACCAGCTCTGGGAGTGATATTAGTTGCTTATTTTGCTTTCACAATCCTGTGTCTGGCATTTAGCAAATGAGCTGATTTAATTTTAATAGTGCTTATTGATTACAAGTCAGACCTGAGAATGAAAGAGAAGATCTAAGTCTGTTTGGATGTGTATAAATTTCTTGAAACAGAGACTGAGAGACTAACGTTGTGCTGCCTGACCTGTGTGTTTTTTCATTCACATGGACAATCTTCAGGTGCTTATTGCTGGGGCATTTAAGCCACATCCACAACCTTCTCAGGGTAGTACAGAGTTTCTAATCCCACCTGTCTGCTGCCTCAATCTGTGTTGGCACCTGACAACTTCACAAACACAGCTATGAACATGGAATCATGGAATCGTAGAGTGATAGAAAGGGGCCTGGGTTGGAATCGACCTTAAAGATCACCATGTTGCTGGTGAAGCAGAAAAGAGACAAGGACACCCTGTCTATGCTCCCCTTCCCTGCGCAGGAAATCCCCTCCTCTCAGCTGGGAAGGGTCTTGGCACCTTCATGGCTCCCCCAACAATTCTCTTACACTGCAGACATTGCAAACCCCTCCTGTAAAGCCTTAGGAGTAGACTGGGAATAGCACAGGTAGGCAAAAGGGGCCAGGGACTTTTCTGCTCCCCCCCCAGGGAGAGTGTTGCTCTCATGCTACACTTGTCATGCCCAGTTAGTTGGACCACATCAAGACCAGCATATTTGCTGCAGATCTCTTAGAATTATGGAATCACAGAGTGGTCGGTGTTGAAAGGGACCTTACAGGTCATCTGGTTCCGACCCCCCTGCCATGGACAGGGACACCTTCCTCTAGACCAGGTTGCTCAGAGCCCCATCCAACATGGCCTTGAACACTTCCAGGGTTGGAGCAGCCACAGCTTCTCTGGGCAACCTGTGCCAGGGCCTCACCAGCCTCACAGTGAAGAATTTTTTCCTAATATCTGATCTAAACCTACTTTCTGTCGGTTTGAAGCCATTCCCCCTCGTCCTGTCACTCCAGGCTCTTGAAAATAGTCTCCATTTTTCCTCATGGGCTCCTTTCAGGGCCACAATCAGGTCACTCTGAAGGTCACTCTGGGTCTTTCCCAGGCTGAACAATCCCAATTCTCTCAGCCTTTCCTCATAGGAGAGGTGCTGCGGTCCTTTGTTCATCTTGGTGACTTGTAAGTTTAATATCATAATTAAATAATATTTATGACATATTGTTTAAGTACTGTTATTTCACAGGTTTAATTTATCTTTTCTGATAAACAACAGAGTGGAAAAATTTG
This sequence comes from Falcunculus frontatus, assembly GCA_013398115.1. Classification (NCBI taxonomy): domain Eukaryota; kingdom Metazoa; phylum Chordata; class Aves; order Passeriformes; genus Falcunculus; species Falcunculus frontatus. The sequence goes on from VZRV01000346.1 coordinate 238,274, forward strand.
ATAATCTATTTTTCCAACATTTTTTTGTCCATAAAAGAGATTTAAAGATTGCTCATATTTCAAAGTGATGCTTTATTCATTATTGTTTTTAACATTTTCAAACTGAATTATATACAGGCCTATTTAGTCTTGATTTCATCAGATCAAGAGGATGAGTGCTTTTGAAGAGAAGATAGTCCTAAAATGTGCTTGTTTATCCCAATTATATTCATGTGCATTTAGCTTTTCAAATTGTGCATGAACAATATGAAGAATTGATGCTATCTAACCTCAAACAAATTTCATAGAATTAAGAGGTAATTTATTAGCATTCTGAGGTACTATAAGTCTCTGACATATGACTTTTTAAGGTACATTTACCACAATTCTGCTGAGCATAACTAGGATTTTCAAGGGTGTGAATTTGGCAAAAAATATTTTAAATACAAATTTTACTTTATCCTGTTAAGCACCTGAAGATGTTTTCCTTTCCTTCTTCCTCTTCCTAATCTCAGTCACATGATGTAAGCAATCCATTTTTGCAAGTCTTTCTCAAGAAATATTCTCAGCCTCAACACCTATGAGCTACACATTAGAGTAATGGTGTGATGGGAAGCATTGAATTGGAAATTAAGGCGGTTGAGGTGAATGTGTTTCCTTAGAATTTATCAAAGCTTAGCACTCCTAAACACGAGAGAATTTTTACCCTTACTTTTTGTGACCAGTCTCTCCCCCTGCTTTGCCTAAGCAGCGCAGTATGCCTGTTAATGTTGGTACTGAAATACCTGTCAAATAAACATTTCTCTGCTGAAATTCTGATTAGTTTGGCAAAAATACTTCCTTAATATGGAAATACACTTAGAATACTTTGTCTGAGACAAGTCAAACAAGAATTCTTGTACTTTTTGCCATTTGACTGGTGAAGAAAAATCTTCAGATTTAAGTAGGAGAGACCTTTGTGTCTAGTTTGCTATTTCATCTATTTTAATTTCACCGGCTTACAAGCCAACATTTTTGAAGGACTGGTGGTTTGTTTAGTTTTTTTAAACCAGATTTGATACTTTAAAAGGCACCAGATATGCCTGAACAATGACATTCTGTGGTAGGTTGAAACTTTGTT